>VXBJ01006631.1:0-144825 GCA_013400055.1 Nycticryphes semicollaris
GATGACATCCCTTTCCTCCAGTGCATTGACTTGCTGAGCGTGCACTAACACTGTCCACGTCACCAAAGATGTTAAACAGATCCAGTTTCTGTACCAACCCATGAGGAACACCACTCATCACTGGTCTCCCCTTGGACTCTGAGCCGTTGACTGCAAGTCTTTGAGTGCAACCACCCAGCCAGTTCCTTATCCACTAAGTGGTCCATCTAAAAAATCCATGTCTCTCCAATTTAGAGACAAGGATCTTGTCTTTGTTGTGCAGTGTCANAATAAAGAATTGTGCAGTGTCAAATGCTTTGCATACATCCAGGTAAATGATGTCAGCTGCTCCTCCCTTACCCACCAACACTGTAAGCCCACTGTAGAGTGCCACCAAATTCATCAGACATGATTTGCCCATTGTGAAGCCATGCTGGCTGTCACTGATCACTTTCTTATTTTCCATGTGCCTTAGCATAGTTTCCAGGAAGATCTACTCCATGATCTTGCCAGGCACAGAAGTGAGACTGCCTGCCTGTAGTTCTCCAGGCCTTCCTTTTTTAGCCTTTTTGAAAATGGGGGTTATGTATCACCTTTTCTAGTTAGCAGGAACTTCAACAGATTTATAAAATGTGATGGATAGTGGCTTGGCAACTTCATCTACCAGTTCCATCAGGACCCATGGATGCATCTCATTGGGTTCTTTGGACTTGTGCACCTTCAGGTTCATTAGATGGGTCCTGAACCTGATCATCTTCTACAGTGGGTGGTTCCTCATTCTCCTACTCTCTGCCTTTATGTTCTGTGACTTGGGCGGTGTAGCTAGAGCCCTTGCTGGTGAAAAATGAGGCAAAAAAGTCATTGAGTACTTCAGACTTATCCATGTTCTGGGTGACCAGACTGTTCATTGCTACTACTGTCAACTAAACGAGACGAGACCTAGTTCTGAAGCACAAAGTAAGAAGCGATCACACAATGACTGTCAATATGGTCATTATCATGAAATACTCTTACCTCTTCAAGTTTGCCAAACTTTTCAGCAATCTCTGCTTTCAGTGCCGTGGCATCCTGTCCATCTTTGACTGCCACAAAATACTTGAAAACTATGGGTGTTATCTATACAAAGGAAAGGATAAAGTTTTAATGTAACTATTACAATAATATAACTCACTCAGAACTTAAGATGTTAAGATACTAGATGCAAGTTAAACCTTTAAGATTTAAAGAGTTAAATAAAGTCCATTACCAAAAATCTTCTATACTTCATAAAAGGTAAGTGAAGGCTTAAAGGAAAAATGAATGCAAATACTAATGAATTTTAGTCTTGTAATAAAAGGAGAATAATTAAAAGCGAGGCATGGTTCCCATTTTCACACACTACCAGAAAAGTAGCTAAAAAAGTAGCAGGGTGCAGGGTGGTACTCTTTGCCCAGTTACACATTCCTGAAACCCAAATACACTTTAATTATCAACATTAAAAGTACTTTAAGAAAGAAACACATGCACAGACATGCAGCACAGGATACATAGACTTCTACAAAGCTGTGCATTTTCTAATTTGGTAATTGCCAGAGAAATCAGCATACAGTACCAGAAAGTTGCCCTGTGGCCAAGCCTAACTGCATTATATTCTTTAAAGCTCATAGACAAACATTTTTCCAAGATCATGTCATTCATACTACCAATGTTCAGTGCATGTTTCATTTCTTGGAACATGCTTCCCCCCCAGCCCTCTTCCATCATGCCTTTCAGAAAGGCTTGCTGTAGACTGAGAGCAGGTCTGTGGGGTCAGGGACAGGCTGAGAGAGTTGGGGTTGTTCAGCCTGGAGAAGAGAAGGCTACGAGGAGAACTTATTGTGGCCTTTCAGTACCTAAAAGGGGTCTTAGAAGAAAAATGGAGACAAAATTTTTATCAGGGCCTGCTGTGACAGAACAAGAGATAATGGTTTTTAAACTGAAAGAGGGTGTATTTAGGATAGATATAAGGAAGAAATTTTTTTACGATGAGGATGATGAAACACTAGAACAGGCTGCCCAGAGAGGTGGTAGATGCCCCATCTCTAGCAACATTCAAGGTCAAGCTGGACGGTCTCTCAGCAAACTGATCTAGTTTAAGACAACCCTGCTCATCGCAGAGGGGCTATGACTAGATGCTCTTTGGAGATCCCTTCCAAGCCAAACAATTCTAGGTTTCTGTAGATATAACCCCCATCTATCCTGCCTCTTTGCATCTTCCATTGCTTCCTCTCCTCTGCTGCCTCATATCCAAGGTGACTTCCTTTCCCTTCCTAGAGCCCTCAAAGCACATGCTTGTATTATCTACATTTCAGGTACTCAGAGGTTACTNCAACATTCAAGGTCAAGCTGGACGGTCTCTCAGCAAACTGATCTAGTTTAAGACAACCCTGCTCATCGCAGAGGGGCTATGACTAGATGCTCTTTGGAGATCCCTTCCAAGCCAAACAATTCTAGGTTTCTGTAGATATAACCCCCATCTATCCTGCCTCTTTGCATCTTCCATTGCTTCCTCTCCTCTGCTGCCTCATATCCAAGGTGACTTCCTTTCCCTTCCTAGAGCCCTCAAAGCACATGCTTGTATTATCTACATTTCAGGTACTCAGAGGTTACTTCGAGTGAGACACAGTGCCCACCTCCAATCCCTACAGATAGCCAAAACCAGACTTATACGTGTCCCATGTCTACAGCCACTTGTCATCTTTTGTACATGTGGTAGGCTCTCTCAGTCAGGCACTCTTCACATTCTGCATTCATACTGTAGTTCCTACAGAAAGACCCAGATCAAAATCACAGCAATTGTCACCGTCTGGGTCTCACGCATTCAGCTAGTTTGGTCAACAAACATCTCCTCTTATTGTATGATGCCCAAATCCTGCCTCAGTCATATACACTGTCACTAGGTTGGCTGTGACATCCATCCCAACACATCGAAGCTGGGAACAATTCAGACATGCAGTCGTTTGCAAATGTTCACAGCAAGAGATCCCCAAAACCCCCTTCAGTTATTTACATGCTTCTCCCAGACACAAGACCTCTTTCTTAAAGGCCAAAAGCAGCATTGGCAACAGAGCTGCAGCTTTTGGCACTCTAGTGAAGTAAGAAACACAGTCCTACCCTGATTGTGCAGTACCTTTGAGAAGTGTTCCAAGAGCATCTTCTGAAAGGCTCGTTCATACGGGTCCGAAGGCAGCAGCTTCTTCCCTGGAAACGCTTCATCCAAATACTCGCAAGTAATTGGGGACTCATAGATCAGCTGGCCCTTACTGGTCTCCAGAACAGGAACCAGCCCAAAGGGGTTCTTCTCAAAGAACCAGTCAGGTTTGTTCTTCAGATTGATGTTGATTACTTCATGGCTAGAAGACCAAAAGAAACAAGACCTAAACAGGCTCAGTTCTGTTACAGTCCACTCCACACCACGGTGAAGAGCAGTCATTACAACACAACAGCTATGGTGCTCGAGAGGCTGAATCCTCATTCCTGTGCTCTCCTGAGCCTTCCCTAAAGTCCTCTGCAGAACTCAGCATTTTACACATAGAAATACTGCCAGGGACCACTTCCCTTTGCTGGAGAAAATCAGCACTGACCTACAATTAGTTGTTTGTTAAACTAATAAAAGACAAATGAACAGTCTGCAAGCACACAGAGGCAGCCCTTACAGTCATGCTAAAAGCAAAGGTCAAGCTCAGAATGCAGCAGACTTATCACATGCAGGTTCAGGGACATTCTAAGAAAGAAGCACTTGATTGCAAGTAAGCCACACTCCAACTAAGAAATACAACTGAACTTTAATCTGACCTTACACCAAAGAGCAAATCAGGAGAGCATCCTACCTACTTATCTTTCCCGCCTATGGTCTCACACAAAACCAGGTGTGCAGGGCAAAGGCAAAATAGATTTTGATAGAAAAGACATAGGGGAAATATGTCTATGATACGTGTACAAAGCATGTTATATGCTGTGTTATATGTGACCCCCAGAAAATTCCTAGTAAGCCTGAAAGCCTGCTAAACATAGTTGAATCTTCAAAACAACAGGTAGCAATAAAACCCCTCCAAACTCATTATACTAAAACAAACCTCCCAGCTCAAAAAATCAGACCAAAAGCACTAAACAAAAACAAAATTAAACAGACCTGGAAGCTTTAAATGCACCTACTCTTTGGAAAAAAGACCCAAGACAGTAACAAAACAAAACAACCCAGCTCTTATCTTGCTATCCAAAGAACTGAGTGTCAAGCATTCCCTATGCTGATATGGACTCCCATCCTGGTCCTTGGCAGTTGGCAGGCCTGGGACATGGTGGGAAAACCCTGTTACTTTGAAGCTGTAAACTGAGGGAAGCATTAGTGTCCATTTAAAAACCTTGGAATAACATGGTTATCTCGAAAAAGAAACATATGCAAGTACTGAATTCCTTTAACTTACTACAGCACAAGAATGAGAGAATGTTTTAGGAACACAGTACACTTCCTCTTCAAAAAAAAAAAGTCACTCACCCAATATTCTGCTTTGCAAAATGGTAATATAACAGAAACATTTAATATTCCTATCTCCCAGAATTTTCATTGCAGCTTACATCAAAACCAAACAACAACACACATTAAGGCTCTACTCACAATTTTTCCCAGCCCCAGCTCAAATGCCGTTATTGCAAACATTCAGGACGACAGGTGAGAGACACACACACACACAAAATCAGCTTGGGGTTTTTCCCTATGGATTTACTTTGGGCCTTTAAATAATTGAGCTCACACACAGCCTACTTATTTCCAAGGTCAGTAAGATGCCACTCCCCCAGAAAAGACCTAAGAAATTCCAGCTTTATAGCAAAATCACCCACAAAGACCCCTTTCCATTCAGCTCTTTCAGGGATGTTTAACTGAGAGCCGTTTAGGATGCCGAGGAAAGAAGGGAAGCGCGAACCGCCCCCTGCCAGCCGTGACGGCCCGCCGAGGGGTGCAGCGGGGCAGGAGGCACAGCGGGACCGGGGAGCCCTCACACCGGCCCGTCGGGAAGGCCTCACCTGATGCCCTTGGCGCGGAGAACGAGGCGAGTCCTCTGGGCGAAGGGGCAGAACCTCATGCTGTAGAGCCGGATCACCCCCTCGGGCACCGGCCCCGGGGCCGCGCTGCCTGAGAAGAGAGAAGAGAACCGTCCCCACCGTTACAGCCATGACTCGCCTCACGCACAGCCCCACGCCCCCTCCGCAGACGGAAGCCCAGGCCCCGGCACACCGAGGCCACCGCTTACCCTTGCCCAGGCTGCGAGAGTGATCGCCTGCCATCGCGCCGTGTTGTGCTCGACTGTGTCGGGCCTGGCCGTGCCCCACCGCCGGCCCCGCCCGCGGGGAGCGGCTCTGAGGAGGGCGGGAACCGCCGTCCCCTCAGCGGGTCGCCGGCCGCTGCCAGGGTGCGCGGGCAGACAGTCGAGCGCTGAGGGCCTGCGTACCGGGGCGCTTCCCCCCTTCGGGGGCTGCCGGTGCCCTGCCTCGGGTGGCTGGCACCCCTGAAGCAGGGAAGGCTGGGGTTTGGGTGGGACGTGCGTCGATCACCCTGCTGCTCCCTCCTTGAGGTGACCCGGACAGGCACTGCTGAACTGCTTGTAATGCTCCCTTCTTCATAACCGCAGCATAACCCACCCCAGCTGCACTTCTCTTTCCATGGGAAACCTATGGCAAAACTCCAGCCCATGTGCTTAGTTTTTTTACAAGTGGTGGCTCTAGCAGCAGGCCTCCCTCCAGCTCCTCCTGGACAGGGCTGCCAGGGCCAGGCCTTCTCCAGCTGCAGCAGCAGTGACACCTTCAAAATTGCAGCCAGTCCCACCTTGAGGGTAACGAGGGTTTCTATTACATTTCTATTCTGCTTCCACATGAAAACGCAAGAGAAACTACAGATAACATGACCCATGTGAGCATCAGTAAGTGCACAGAACAAAACAGAACCAAACCATAGACTAATGTCTTCTCCATCCATTTTGCTCCCTCATTAGTTGAGGTGAGGGCACCAGGGCCTTCCTCATACCAGCTTTTTGTGGGGTATAATAGTGGAAATGGAGGAGTTTTCCCCTTAATGTGTTTCAGAGAGCGTTCAAGTTGATCTATGGTCCCAGAATTGAAAATGTTTCCCTTCCTGGAGCTCCACATACTTCCAGCCAGAGCTGTACCTTATATCAGGAAATGGCACGTTTGTCAGCACAGAGGGATGGGACACCATTAGCTGAAGGGACAGTCCTGGCCCTCCTGGTGATGGACATGTCCCTTCCAAACCTCCAAGGCTAACAGGGGAACTAGAACTTCCCCAGTCTCATTGGTGAATCCCTCCTTGCACAGTGGGGGTTTTGCCTGTTGGTGACTTTTGGTTTGGTCTTGTCACCGGAGTTGGGCCTCAGGCATCATGTCACAAAGACCAACATTTTCTGTGGTCATCTCTCCTGCAGACAAATGCTGAGTTGGGCAGTAGTACAGTGACCATGAACCTAACACTACTGCCCATTTGAACACAACATCAACATGATTTTTTGTTAAGTCATTGCTGCTTGATTGTGCAATTAGTAAGTAGCTCAGCAGTGAAAGGGAGTGGCAATGCGTTGCACAAGCCTGCCCTAGGCAAACAGAAGTGACATAAGATATTCTTTGCCAACAAAATATTTTCTCCTACTGTTAACAAAAACTGCATTAGAGGACATAGTCCTCATTCACAGAACCACACAGAATACTATGGGGTTGGAAGGGACCTCGAGAGATCATCCAGTCCAACCCCCTGCCAAAGCAGGGCCACCCAGAGCAGGTCCCACAGGAACATGTCCAGGTGGGGTTTGAATGTCTCCAGAGACGGAAACTCCACCACCTCTCTGGGCAGCCTCTGCCAGGGCTCTGACACCCTCACAGGAGAGAAGTTCCTCCTCATGCTTTCATGGAACCTACGTTTCAAGTTTGTGCCCGTTCCCTCTTGTCCTGTCACTGGGTACCACTGAAAAAAAGACCAGCCCCATCCTCCTGACACCTACCCTTCAAGTATTCATAGGCATTGATCAGATCCCAACTCAGACTTCTTTTCTCTAGACTAAAAAGACCCAAGTCCCTCAGCCTTTCCTCATCAGAAAGATGCTCCTGGCCCCTCATCATCATTGTAGCCTCTGCTATACCCTCTGCAGCAGTTCCCTGCCCTTCCTGAACTGGGGGGCCCAGAACTGGACCCAGTGCTCCAGTTGGGGCCGCCCCAGGGCAGAGCAGAGGGGGAGGATGACCTCCCTCGACCTCCTGGCCACGCTCTTCCTGATGCACCCCAGGATGCCATTGACCTTCTTGGCCACAGAGGCACATTTGTGGCTCATGCTCATCCTGTTGTCCCCTGGATGCTCCCAGTTCTTTTTCCTCAGAGCTGCTACTCTGAAAGACTCACTAACTCTCAGCCCAGAGACAGGCACGTAGGAGCTCAAAGCAGCATCACAACACCTGCACGCTACAGTACCCTCTCAAAGGCACCATGGAAAAATGAACCCGTTTCCTCATCTTGTCTTGGTGTGGCACACAGAGTTCCTGGGGGAACAAGAGGTAAGGTACAGGCCTGTCCTGCTGCCTCTGAACAGCACGGCTCCTCTCCACCTGTGGGAAAGTAATGGAAGACTGGCGAGGAGGACTGTCAACATGCTCAAGTGACTCACACGTGGGGATGCTGGAAAACACACATATCATACTAATTGTTGTTCAGTTTTGTGTGCTCAAGTAGAACATCTGCACTTCGATAATGTCAGCCTGGGAGTGACACAGGGGCACCTTATCAAACATGCCCAAGATTCCTGCCCTGCTGCTGAAGAAGATCAAAGCACAGCCAGAAACCCTGCCTGAATCACAAGTGCAAGCTCTTGCTCTCTCACTCCCTTGTTACCATGGAATCTCTTGCTAAAAAGGATTCTGTCTTGCTCCACGGTGCCTTTGTCCCCTGCTTGACTGCCTCTGCCCGGGCACTGCTTCAGAGATTCCCCAGTCCATGAGGTATTGTAATTAAATTTGTTCTTTACCTTTCATCCGCAGTTTTGCAGTTCTTCCTGCATCCTGCCTGCACAGGCTCACACACCCTCATTGCTCCAGGGTGCTGTAGGTGCAGAGCAGTATCACAAAACCACACGCTGCCACCGTACCAACAAATAAGCTAATGCAAATGAGGACATCACTATAAATAACATTTCTCCCTTTAGAAAAGGGAAAATGAGATGTTATTATTGATTCTGCTTTTAAAATACGTGGTAATTCTTGCTGTGTTACCATGCTAAAAGTCATAAGTAAATATAGAGATATAATTGTACTTTCTCTTCTTTCCTGTGGCCAACTTTTCCTCAGCTCTGTGAAATTCCACGAGCCCCATCTCACACATCCTGAAAAAAATCATGCCCCATGGGCAGCCCTTTGTGAAAGGAAAGGCAGGAGAAGCAACAGGAGACCAGATACAGCTGTTTCACTCAGTGACAAGCAAAGTCTTCCAGGAAGGGCCCACGAGGTGGCCAAGGGAGAAGCCAACAGTGGTTCCCTCAGGCCTGACTCATTTCCACACCCAACAAAGCTTCCCCCTTTCTAGGCACAGCAGCAGCAATCGCCTGGGCTCAAGGCCGTAAACAGCAGTGCCTCACAGACAGAATTACCCACAGCTCGGCACCTATAGCTATACACACTACACTCCTCATCACTTTACTCTTCTCTCCCACATAGGAAAGGAGCCCGCCACACTCCCCACCCCAGGCCTGCTGGCCCTTTAAATACCTACCCGTGGTTGGTTGGCGCACGGGCCAATCAGGTGTCTGCTTTAATGCTGGCGGGAGGGGTCGTGTCCGCTAATAGCAGGGGCTGTTCTTGCCTCTAAGTGACGGCTGTAAACGGGCTGGTGGCGGCGCGGGGCGGATGGAAGCGGCCGGTGAGGAGCTTCATGCTGAGGCCCCGCGGGGCCGCCGCTGCTCCTCGGCTGAGGAGGCTGCGCTGGAAGTGAGGTGGGGGCCGGCTGGGACATCCCGCGCCCTTCGGGCCTCCACGTGTGCTCCTGAGCCCCTTGGCTCCAGTGGGGTGCCCCCAGTGTTGTGTTCTATCCCCCTGCGGCCTAGCTCCTCTTGTCCCGGGTCAGCTCTGTGCGGCCGTCAGAGAACAGGGCATATCTAATAGGGAAAGGAAAGGAGGCCGCTGTGCTGTGGGTAGTTGGGGGGTGTGGGAGAGGGAAAGAAGTACTTGTGCTGCAGCTTGTAGCAGTGACTGAGTCTCTGGTGGATTTGGATGAAACTTAGGTTCTCTGCCCTGACTCCTGCCTTTCTGTCTCAGCATTTTAAGCTGTGTATTAGAGACTTTCAGATTTCCTTTTTCTACAAACATTACCCATGCTATATAGAGAAAGATGCTTCTCTTCAAGAGCTCTTGGCAAACCAACAACTTGCTTTTTGGCTCTTAACAAAGAGGAGCTCTAGATGAATTAAGCTGTTCCTGCCCCACCTTGGTTGAGATTGTCACAGCCATCCAGGATTGGGCTTCCCAGATCAAGAGAGACAGGGGACTAATGGAGAGAGTCCAATATAGGGCAACAAAGATGATGGAAGGATTGGAGCTTTTCCTGGATGAGGAAAAGCTGAGAGAGCTGGGACTCTTTAGCCTGGAGAAGAGAAGCCTGAGGGGAGACCTTCTTCATGCTCACAAGTCTCTGAAGGGTGGGTTGAAGGAGGATGGAGCCCGACTCTTTTCAGTGATTCCCAGTGACAAGATGAGGGGCAATGGGAACAAGTTGGAACATACAAGGTTCCATTAAAATGAGGAAAAAACCCTTTCTTTCTGGTGAGGGTGACAGAGCACTGGGACAGGCTGCCCGGGGAGGTTGTGGAGTCCCCTTCTCTGGAGACCTTTGAGCCCCACCTGGATGCAGTCCTGAGTGATGTATGTTCCATAAGTGTTGGTGAAACAGCTGGAATACTTACAATGGACAAGGAAGTTTAACTTCTGTCCCATTACATAGAAAAAAAACCTCTAAACATCACAGAATTGTCATAGTTGGAAGAGACCTCTAGAAATTGTCTAGTCCAACTCCACTGCTAAAGCAGGATTGCCCAGAGCACATTACTCTTGAAAAGTTTCAAGTTTGCCTTCCTTATAAATTAATACTAGTTTTACAAGAAAGTGACAAAATTCATTTTGCAGAGAGAAACAGGAATGCTGTGTGCTTTGCCTTCAGAAAACACAAAACTGACAAAACTCAGAGCTTCATGTAATCTGTTTTGTATGTACTAGCATTTTTCAGTGGCAAAATGCTCTGCAAGGAAATTTCCAAGCAACTCTCATTACTTTGCCCAGTCTACATTTCACCAGCTGGATAAGTTTATGACTGAAATACTTCTGACACAATGTTTGTAACAGAACTGGGGAGAGACACAGCAGTGAAAACATGTGGGTGAGCCATAGCTAATTACCTGACTCACTGTGTACGGCACCAGTTACAGCTGACATCAGGTAACAGCCTGAATCTTTGTTCCCTTAAGCCTTTACTGGTTGTATAAGGATGATAAATTGTGCTGTCATTCCAATTAATTTATCCCTGCATACATATTTTCTAGACTTCATTTTACCTCTGTGAACAGAAGTGAAAAATATTTCATTTCCACTGATTCAGATCTAGTATTGTCCTGTTCATAAAGGTCTGCTTATGTGCCATGGCACATCATACACCTAGTTCTTGTGTAAAAGGTTCAAAAAAAATATTCATCAGCTGAAATGTCTTCTCTTTGCTGCCATGGTTTTCAGTTCATCTGCATGAGCACATGGTCGGTGTGCTTCCAACTCCCCTCTGGCTACACTTACTCCTTTGGTGTGTAGCGAAATAGGCTGAGGGCAGAAACTACTCAGAAAAGATGACAAGAAGTTATTGCTGGACATAAATATCTTAAGGCTAGTCATTTGAAAATGTTCTTAACTATGGGAGTCCTGAGGCTGTAGTACCATCTTCTAGTAAGAGTATAGAGGATCAGCAGCTGAGCTGATCTTAGGATGACTTATGTTTGTGAAAAGAGCATAAAAGTGCTGCTTGCAATTGCAGAGGAGAAAGATCTGTTCCACTCAAATGCTCTTATTTGGAAGACAAGAAGAGATGGGAAGTTTCTGAACATAAATTAGAAGAGAAGGTGCTAACAGCACTGTCATACGCGGAGAGAACCTGCTGAAACTTTTCTGTTTGGTACTAGCTAAGCTGGGGCTCAATCAGACATCTTCACCTGGTGGTAAATGATAAGTGGCAAATGATAAGATAATCCCCTTTGATAAGAGGATCCTGACACTTATCCACATGCTTTCTGGAAGGTAAAATCATCTGCAGGCAGTTATGAATTTGTTGATATGTTGTAAATTCCTAAGCTTATTTCTCTTGAGTAGTTTATTTCAGTCCTTGTGTAACACATCCTGTTTACATTCCAAAGTTTTACTATGTTCAAGCACTGGTACCTTTAAAGCAGAACAGTCCTCCTGGTCAGGTTCACCTAATCACAAGCCATGCCTTTGTATTTTTGATTTTATGGGGATGAGGTGAACTATGAAAATGTAAAAAGGTTAAACAAACACAATTGGGTCCTGGATATGGATTGTACTGGTGTAATCCTTTCAGAATAAAGCTATACTCTTATTACTACGATATGGGAGTACAACACCAGAGCCTGTGAACTGGCTAACTATTTTTAGTGAAAATTGAAATAAATACTGGCATCTCTCCGTGTTCTTATGACTGTCCTTTGCTCTTCATCCTGGTAAGATTGACCATATGTTTTTGGAAATATGGGAATAGGGATTCATAATACTAAATCTTGAAGTTACTGTGGTTTTGCAACATTGGTGTGAGGATGAGACTAAGAAATGCCAAGCATCAGTTCAATGTAACTTAGCCCCCAACATTCCCTTTATCACAGTATTTTGAGAAATGTCTTTAATTAACGTTTTAACATTCCATTGCTCTTTCTCAAGTTGGGTTCAGGGATTCTCAAACAAGAACTTTGGCTTTATCAACAATCAAACTGTCTGCTGCCCTTGTGGCAATTACATCCTTTTCCTGGACATTGAAACGAAGAAGACGTCGGCGCTGCACTGCCAGACTGGCCAAGTGGGAGCCTTTGCAGCGAATGGGAACTGTCAAGTGCTGGCCTTTTCGGACCGGAAGCTGAATCCCATCATATATATCTACACCTTTCCAGAGCTGAGTAAACTGACAGAATTAAAAGGTAGGGATGTGGTAACACCCCCCCCCTCCCCACACACACACTCTGCCTGTCACCATTTCATTGAAGAAATACTTAAATCGTCCAGTTTCTGAAGGATTTTTTTTGTATAAGACTTGAAAAAACAGAACAGTGTGACAGGAAACTGCCTCGTGGCAAGATGTGTGGAAAGCAGCGGAAGGGATTTTCCACTGTGCTACTTTTAGTTATGCTCAAGCTAGTGAGGAATATGACAAAACAAAATGGAGCTGTTTTAAAGGAAAAACATATGGAATGAAATGGAATTCACTTTAGGAAAATATAGTCAGAATAAGCCAAAAAATAATCATACAGCGGTAGGCTCCCAAGCAGACTGCTGAAAGCCACACTGAGAAATCTGAGATGAGAGGAATGAGGGTTATTGCAGTTCAACTTTGGAGTTTGGAATCTAATGTACATCTTTGTCTGCCTCAAAATGTTACTCTGCTTAGTTGCTTACCCTGTCCATGTTTCAGTTTCCTTGCTGTTTAAATAAGGATCATACTACCTGTTTATATCATGCACATGAATGAAATTATGACTGCAAAGAATTTCAGGGTACTTGGGGAACAATACTTTAAAAATTCATTGTATTATTGAAAAGCATTGGCAACAATTCTAAGCAGTGATTCATGGGGAACATTTTTATGATCAAAACAGTAACCTGGAGTGAAGCAAAGGAATCAGGGATCTAAAGAATTCCTGTGAAGAGTTAAAGTGGATGTAAAGGAACTATGAAGAGTATCTGTGATAACATGCAGTAAAGTCTGGGGCAACTAAAGACCATGCTCTGTATTTTGATATTTCAGGTAATGTTCAGCTGGACTACACCTTGCTTGCATTTAGTTTCACAGGCCCATATCTAGCCAGTTACTCTTCAATCCCAGAATTTGTTCTTTCAATATGGTAAGAGTAAAACTAAATTCTCTAATAGCATTTAAATTTAATTTCTGTTTTTGTACACATGCTGTTTTAGATACATAGTTAACAAATGTGCAAGACACAGGGGTTGCCTTCATCTCCTTGGTTTTTTTCCTGATTGATCATTGTCTGCAAACTTTCTATGCCAGACTTGCTGTTTATTTTCTAGCATTAGTAGCCACTTTTCAGAATGACTGTTACTTTGCCACAGCTATCTTCTACTTTCTTTGAAATCTTGTGTTTTGGAGTACTTCTAAAGTCTTCAGAATCAGTTAATTATCTGTTTACCCTTGGAAGTTTAGTGAAAGGAACTTGCCTGCTGAAATCTACCACCTTGAAAGCCTTGCCTAGATTATTTGTAAAAATGGAAATACCTAGGAATGTTTCAGTGCTTTAAAGTAGTGGCCATTTCCAAGGCCAAACCATTTAAACCTATTTGAATCATCTATGACTATCACCAGCTACTTTTCATAAAAAAACCGTTCTAGGTTCCACTCAGAATTTAGTAACAAAATAGAATTACCTTACAATACTAAACTTAGAATTTATAATAACTTGAGCAGAGGTGTCTGGATTTACTGTAGATCAGGACCTTCACTTTTGCAATTGGATTATATTGTGCATTCATTGTAGAACTGTGTGTGTACGATGAAAGGAATCTTAATGCTTTGCCTTTTAATGTGTGATTACAATATGATGGTTGCACAGTTCCTGTATTTTGAGCAGATAGCTTGGAATCAGAGATATAAAAGATTTTTTGAAACTTAAGTCAGTCTCAAAATATAGAACACTTATGGATAATTAAAAGCTGCCTTTCACCTGAAGTATTTTAACCCTAGATCTTTATTTTTTTCTGTACAAATGAGAGACTTAATGCCAGATTCTTTTTTCAGATACATGTACCATATAGTTTCACATCTTAATAAATTATCTACTATAAAAGAGTGCTGTCACTATGTTCTGTATGAGAGGAGAACATGGTGACATCTTTAGAGAGAACTACACTGATATCTTTTAAAGTCAGAATTGCAGCTGGTAGCTTTTTGTAATTTTAACGAGAGTTACTGTGTATGTGTGTGAATACTTCTCATTTTTTGCATGGACTGTCAATATTAACCATTGCCTTGTGTCCTGACCTGTTTCTGTGAAGGAATTTATTATAGGCCAGAACAACAGGATTATACTAAATCCATTTATAGCAGTGTATGCATTTTAGTTTTATTTCCTCTCAGCGGTAATGACAAATGCTAAGGCTATAAATGTTATTTAAATTAATGTCCAGGTACATTGTCCAAGAAATTTTCTTCAAATTATGTTAAGCAGTTCTTGGATAGCACCTAAAAATGCAAATGCAGTCAAGAATTAATCTGGATAGTAGAGAAATATGCAAACTAAGTGGTGAGAACATAAATAGGCAATACAGGACAAAAGAAAAGTCAGTGGAAAGCAGATTCCCAGGCTTCTGTCAGCTGCACGTTCTGTCAGCCCCATGCAAATTCTGCCCTGTTTTGTGCCCAAGTTAGTTAATGCAGCCATAGCTTGTATGTCTGCATTCACAGCACAACTATTGTTACCTAAGTCATTCATCCATAGGTAGTCATGGGTTGCCTATGTTTTATTTCCTAATCAGAATACCTTCCAACTGCAAGCATTATCATTGTTGCTTTACGGATTGCAAAAGCAAGGCTGAGGCCTAGGGTGCTGAAGAGTTAATTGTTTGGGTCCATTCAAGTACTCACGGATGGAGCGGATGAAAACAAGTCCAGGATGAAAACAAATTCACATCTCTTGATTCTGTTGGTCTTCTCACAAAAGAAAGTGCTTGATAATGTGTCTAAAATGTCAGTTTTTAAAATTATTTCACTATTCAATCTTTTTGTAGCAGTACTTATTTTCTGTGTGGCTAATTAACCACCTCCTTTTTATTGTCAAGAAGATCTAACTTGTTTGACAGCAGATATTTTTTGTCAGTGACAAAGTATTTGTTTTCCAAACTTGATCTTGAATGTCAGTCATAATCATAATCACATCCATATCTTTGGCTTGAATGTTTTTGACTCATTTCGTGGATTTGATTTTTTTTTACTCTCCTTAATGAAGGAACTGGCAAGAAAATATCCTCCTGTGCAGTGAATCTCAGCCAGGGGTAACAGTGACCTCTTTAAGTTTTAACCCTATGAATTGGCAACAATTGTGTTCTGTTAATGAGAGCTCCATTACATTCTGGCATATTGAAAGGAATAATGACGAGCATCACCTTAAGCAAAAGTAAGTGAAACACCCTTCAGGTTAAAATCTAGAAATATATTTTAATAACTAACAACCTACATCTTTTTGCAAAAAGAGTTTAATCCAGTTTAGTTCACCTAGCAATTGCGTTGGTAGTTGGTAAATCACAACCAGTGTGAACCTGTCTAGTCAATCATGTGACCTGAATTTATGATTTCATTTCTTAGCACTCACATGTCCAGATCATGCACATAACAAAGTGAATATGAATCAGCTGCTTTGGCAGCCTCTGTCAAAATCTGCATGACTGAATTAAGGTAGTGCCTGGACTGCTTTCCTGCAAGCAGCTGTGTTGAGCGTTGCTTTTGTAGCTATGAAACCACCAAATTTGGATCAAATTGTTTCCTAGTAAGCAGAGTTAAACAATATGTTGTTGTGATTGCAAAATGTACCAAAAGCAGTTTTCTTTGTGATTTCCAGCTTGTGTGCTCAATTTACAGGTCCATAGGGGATGGCTCAGTCAGTGCAATTCACCGAGCACAGCACATCTACAATTTGTTTATGCTAAAATGCTTTTTGAGGCTGATACAGAAGTAGTATGTACTACTTTTATAGTAGTAGTCCTCCATTACTCTTGCAGAGGTAAAGCCCCTTAGCCAAGTTGGTGTCTCACAGTTTTGAAAACACACTTCTCAGTTTTGTATCACCATTTACTAGTTGTAATATTTCTTCTCCTCAGACAGTGTCTCTCGCTTTTTCATAGCCTTGTGAAACTCCATGATGGACAAGGGTCTGTGACTCCTCATACAGATTTGTTTTTCCCGGTTTCTCATAGCGAAGATTCGTATTACGGCCCTGATTTGCCAGTTTCTGCCATTGCTGGACTGGTAGGAGATGAAGCAGAAACATTCATGGTAATTACTCATTTTTTTTCCCCTTTTTATTATTCCAAGTCATTGTGCTTTTTATGCAAATGGCTGTTAATAAATTAATAATTTTACTATCTGTTAAGCAGGTACAGCCCAATAAATAGATCTATTGTCTCAATGATAGTTTTGAAATCCATTTTGACAGGAGACTTACAAGACATGCTGCTGCTGCAGAGATTTCTGACACAGGTCCTAGCACAGTAATGGACCTGTGCAGTGGAGGTTCGAATCTGTCTGCCAGAAGCGGTATAAGCACGTCAGCATTTAACCATGCCCAAGTTATTATGACCTGCTCAAACCTTGAAAACCTGTTCCTGTGCCAACCTTTGGATATCCTTACTTCCCTTTGAGATTTGCTTTCTTTTTGACTCTGAAAATGTTTCAAGCTACGGAAACACTGACGGCTTTATTCCAGACAGCAACCCCTGCTTCTGAAATACATTCCCATACCGCTGTCAGTGTTGGATCTGCCCATTTGTCTCACTTGTATTTGATCACTGACTTGTTAATCTCCCATGAGATGCTTCTTTTGAGAGGCTTCAAAAGCGTTCTCATTTTTGTTTGAAATTTAGTTTCACCTGACTACCAATGAGAAGCATCTGCCAGTGTGAAAACATTTAACTTGCAAAGCTGGGGTTCTCTTCTAAGATTAGGACCATCAGTTTCTATTTGGTGGCTGGTGGTATATATCAGGCACCAAAACTACCATGCATAAGATGATACTGGCATTATGCTACCTCTTTTCAAGGGACAATGTGAGTTCTGTATTATCAAATGAGAGTACCACAGATCTCTGCAATAAACTTTTCTTATAAAGCAGAATGAAAACTAAAAATAGGGAGTGATGCTTACCTGACCTCATCCTCTTTTCACGGCTTCACCCATTTGGGTTCATAGTGGTTTTTAACTGTCGAACTGCTGATGCCCACCCTTCCTTTCCAGGAGAAGCAGTAACTGCAAATAAACATCCTGCACTGATGCTGGTTACACATGAACTGCTTATATTTCAAATGACTTAGAACCTTATAAAATGAAGATAATGTATACTCATTAGGGACATTGCCTTTTTCTTCTGCCATCCTGCCTCTTATATTTTGTGCTGATGATAAAATGCAAAAAATACTTTGTTTTTTAGCCTGTAAAGTGAATTACAAGAAGTATTTAGGAAAAGAACAACTCCCTTATTAGGTCTGTGAGGCTTAATAGAATCTGTCTCTCCTTGTATGGATGCTGCTCAATTTGGGAATACTAGGTTCTTATGCTTGAACTTGCAGAACCATGTTGTGACCTTTTCCACATGGAAAAGTTTGTGCTTTCAACCGTACTAGATACCACTGTAGCGTCTTCGCATTCCCAACTGCCTTCAGAAAAGGCAAGGTTTCTTTTTAGAACCTTGAAGGTGATTGTTCTCCTTAAACATAGAAATAGTGCTGGAGCAGATTGTTCTACTAAGCTTTGATGAAGGTTTTCTTCTCTTTCAAATTACATGGTAAATATTTTGATTGTTACTTGCTGTCCAAATTCCCTAGGTGTGTGTATTTTAGTTGTGAATATTGACAACGTAATGAACACCACGTTACTTAGAAATGAAAGCTTTTGCAGAAATACAAGCTGCTGCTGTTCATATTGTTGGTGGGGAGGTATGTTGTCTCCTGTGTACTAAATTGTGAGGTGCTATGCTCACAGTTTAGTACTGGGAGGCACTGAATCAATTTCTGGTATGTTTTTACCTTGCTCCAAACTGATAACTGAGTCATTTTCTGGCAGGACTTACATTTCTTGTGTCTTATAGCTCTAATTTGCCCCTCCGTGCGTGCCTGTGCACACACACTCTGTCACCAGCCTTGCAGAAAAACTGAGCTAGTACTAGATCCTGTAACTGCCCATACCTGCAGGGAATCACACAGGTTCCTCTTGTCAGGTCAAGCACCCACTTCCAGCACTCCAACATGGAACACAGGGTTGTGCAAAAGCAATTCCTGCACAAGCTGATCAGAACATACTTGATGGAGAAGATACTTCTTTGAAATACTGTTTTATCAAGATCCTTATGTTGAACAGTGTCTAATCCAGCAACTTTGAGAGAGATTAAAGTGACTGAAGTGCTGATTTCCTCAGATATCGAGATATCTTCAGACTGTAGTGGCCATAAAGGACTGGGCTACCCAAATTGGAGGTGCTATAATTACCATTCTTCATTGTCTTCACAAATTGACAGGTTACTATCACTGATGATTTGTATTCCATTACATATGTCCACAAGCAGTTATCTGATCTCCTAAAATCTGTGCCTTGATATTTGGAAATGGAGTTATTGGAGTTATTTTCATCTTTACTGTCATCAATGCTGTTTTAGTAAGAGACAACCTGCTTCTCCTGTGATGGTTAATGAGCTGTGTTCAGTTGAATGCAGTGGGAATATTACCATGGCCTGATGAAGTTCTCCCTTTCTCCACAGAATTCAACAGAAGGATTTTTTTTAATTTATCACTAAATCCAAGTCAGTTGAGGTTGATGTTTTTCGTGCTGATGTAAGAATCCAAAGTGGAGAACCATTTATTTAGACTCTTATTTAAAGGAGTTGTGCTCAACCTGTAGTCTGTGGTCCTTGGAAGCTGTAGCCCACTCCTAAGGGATGTGTGAGAGGCGAGTTAGAAAAGCAAACCCATTGCCAGTGCACTTGTTTGATGCTTTGAAATATGTTGCTCTGGAACAAGATGCTGAGGCTGGTTATGTACCAAAGTGTAACCACGATGGGGCAGCAGAGTGAAAGGAATTGAGATGTCCTGCAGCTTTCAATCCTTTTCTTTCTTGCATTAGATTGATTTCATTTTGTTTCAGTATTTCTTACAGTGGGGACCTGAGTTTTCTGAATATGCTTTACCATGACAAGCCCCCCTGACTCCACTTCTTCCCTAGAACCAATTTTATTCCTTTGTCTTTTTATAAAATTTTCATGACAAGGATCCATCATGGATTATTCTCTCTGAAGAGGTGCTCCTTAAGAGGGAGAGAAGCTCAAAAAGCCCTGGCATCATCATCATTATTATTATTACGCCCCGCCGTACCAATGCACAGTTCAAGAAGCAACCTGGTTTGGAAAGTACATAATGTCATCCTTGGAATAGCATCTTTTCCCTGGTTTATGTGTAAGAATAACTATGGCAACAGGTACAAAGGAACATTACAGAAGTTGCCTTTTCACAGGAGTCTTCAGTTTCACAGCAGTCCAGTTGTAACCTTCCCAAAGATTTCTGATGTTCAAGCCTCACCAGATCAGTGCCAATGCCTATATTAAATGTTTCTCTGGGTGATAGAAAGCCCCCTTTGTTACAGATTTATTACTGTTAGTCCTATTTGATTTATAAAGTAAATATTAATATACTTTATTGCTGTAGCATTTTCCCTTGAGAAATTCAAAATGCTTTGTAAGCAGAGAGCAAGTTACTTACCCAGAATCCCATAGCAAGCCCTTGGTACATTTTACTAATGAAATCTAGGTCCTGATGAACCTCTGTCCTATGTCTTCATCACAAATCCATCCATATTTCCTCTTCTTATAGAACCTTCGATGAGACAGAAGGTGTTTTATCGACTCTTCTTGTTTTTCATCAATCACAGTGTCTATTCCTCACCACTTCTGTTCACATACATGCTTCTTCAAGTCTTCTCTTTTAAAGGCTTTCCCAAGGTGGTTTTTTTGTGTTTTGTTCCCCTCTCCCCCTTCCTGGATTCTCTTCCATCTAGTTCTTTCTGTCAAGACCCCTTTCGTATATGACCCCTTTTGCTGTTGTATCTGGACAGGTCACTATTTTTAATAATATTTGCTGGAGAAGTTCTGTTCTTCCTGTTTTATTGGTGATGGATTTATGAGATTTATTTGAGCGAAATGGAATTCAAGGCACATGGGAAGTCTGCAGCAGGGATATTTCTAGAACTAATTTGCAGATGACCTGAAGGTTGACAGAGCTGTTTTACAGAGCAATTTGGCTTATGTGATAAGATAAACTCTTCAAACAAAATGTGTTTTAGCACTGCTGAGTATGTAAGACCACATGCCCAAGTTATGTCTACAAAGTGGAAGGCTATTCCGAAAAGCAGTTTGAAAAGGATTTGTCAGGGTGAAGTCATAGTGGGTAACTATTTCAGTTTGGGCTTCCAGTGCTGCTCTGATGTTACAAAAAAAAAGATAAAAATGAGGCTCAACGTGTTGAATTTTATCATAATTTTATCATTAAAAAATTGGGAGATTACCTGGTTATGGCAGATCAGTGTCTTTGTGAAGGTAGGGAAGATACTGGAGGGAATTCCAAGCAGGAGGATGAAACTGTAGCAGATGCAAGTGCTGGAGAATAAATCCAAATTTTAAAATATATAATTTTAAAAATACAGTTCATAATTTTAACAGGCTTCTAGGGAGAGAGGTGAGTTCTCCACCACTGTCTCCAGTCATAAACTATTCAGAAAATGTTCTTGTTTCTCAAGTTACTAATGTCAGTGAAGGGGTGTCTGAATAAAATAAAGCTGATGTTATGCCAGTGGTGAGACTCTATGAGGTAATGATCTCTTTTGGCCTTAAAACATATATAGCTGCTTGTACAGACACTTGTCAATTGTTGATTGAACTTGTTTATTTTTGTGCTGAAGCCTAGAAATTATATTAGGCCCTCAGTGCATCCGACTGCCCACTGCTGGACTGCAGCCTCGGGAGTTTACGTGGGCTGTGAAGAAGGATATGTTTTGGCAATTGATGCTGAGACATGCAGTGTTTCTGCTCTTCAACAAAAACCTCTACCTGGTAAGAAATAGCTGCATTGTGTGTTTTATTCAAGTAGGGAGGAGAGTGAATAGGTGAAACCTTTGATCCTTCTGTTCTCCTGTTGTGTACCTTACAGAAATGGAAAAGCTGTATTTTATTAGTATGATAAACATTTGAGAATGTCTTTTGAACTTCTGTGTGGGTTTCTTGAGCACCTAATAATTGGCTTGCTTTTTTCTTTGCCAAAACAAAGAGAAATCTAAATACATCAAAACTGATAAAATGAACAATAGTTCCAAGGAGCCCAGATCTTATTAACCGGCCCTACTAGATTAACATAAAACTATCAATAGTATGGTTATACACAGTTCTTTCCCTATTAGTTAAGTATCAATAATTTGTTTTATTTCGCCTGAAATATTGGATTTTGTATGTTAGATAACATTATCAAATGTCTTCAAGCATCAAAACTGAATTTAATATAAAGTTGCTTAAGAGAATTCCTGAAGGTCAGCTCTTACATAATTGTATAATGAAAACAAGTCTGTGAAGACTGTCAGCCTTTAGTGCAGCAGGAGTGAAGCACAGAGAGTAAACACAAGATGTCTTTGTCTTCAAACAAAGAAATCCGCTTTTAATTTATTCTGGAATGGGAGGACTTGGTACGTGACCCTGGGACTGAGGATAACTTGAGGAGGTGATTTTTCTGCCCTATGTGTATTCCCAGGGGCATCTTTGACAAACTAGTGACTGACTAAAGTTTTCTGGCAACAGCATCCTATTCCAAGCATTCTTTTTTTCTGTGAATCCTGAGGTCTCTCCCCTGCTACCTGCCACATACTGCCCTTCTGTGCCCATTCAGAGGGCTCCTAAGCTGGAGGACAGTGAGACACAGCCAGCATGAAGTGTTCTGGCAATGGCAACCTGTGCACTGTCATCCTTTGCAGGGCTGGAAGGTGTCAGTTCTGCTGCGCACATGAAGTTCGCTGGTTGACTCAGGTCTAAGAGGAGTACTGGAAAATGCTTCTCCCTACCACTAGAACTGGGTGACAGATACCCTGTTGTAGACCAGCATAGAACTGTTTCTCTAATAAACACTGAACCAGTGTTAACAGGCTGGTGATAATCTTGTTTTCTTCTTTTGCCATGTAATACATGACTTTTTTAAAGATACAACAAGTGTCCTTGACTTTTCCAAAGTACTGTATCTCTCTTCAGTTTTGATAGTTAACACAAAAATGTAAGGCTGCTCTTAAAAAAACCCAAAACAACGACAAACCAGCATTATTCCTCTGCTTTTGAAATTAGCAGAGTTTTAAGTTTACAAAATCAACAGTTGGAAATAATCAACAAATAAAAAGCTGAGGTATGATCAGAAATGTTTTTGCCAATTCAGTAGAAGGCGACGAGAGTATTTCCTGTTTGGGCTTTGCCTTGGCTGGTGTATTCTTCTTTCAGTCTTGGCCTAAAAGTGTGTAACAAAATTTTCTGTATTCACATGGTACTGAAACTTCTGCTTAATTTAAAACATAGTGCAGTTTGTATCTATTTAGCAGAATGCTTATGTGCATTTCCAACTTCAAGCACATGCTAAATTCCTGTTCTGGTGTTGCAAACAGAATCATAAGCAGATACACTTTACTTGGGCATTTTTGTCAGACTGCCTGAAGTTTCCCTCTTAATTGCATCAAATTAAAAAAAAACAATCATGGTTAGAAATAACAACACCTGAACTTAACCCTAGAACATAGCTAAATCTGCGTCTGTACCACTCTCCAGGCCAAGTATTGCTTATCTCCCTTTTACAGCTGTAAGCTGATTCACAGATAGATTGTCCCTGCTCAGTTGCACAAATGACAGAAATTGGGTATTGGGGAAGAATATGCATTTTTGATTCAGTGTACTGAACCTGCCTTTTCTTCAGTAGGCTGGAATACAACTAACTTTTATTGCAATATTGACATATAAACAAGGTTGACATTATAAATTGTTTTCTTTTCCGCAGAGCACAAGCGTAAAATATCAGATGTGGTGTCATATGTTCACAGAGAAGTACAGAAAAAGAAAGGTATTTCCATGTTCAAATCGAGTTAATGGGTATTTATTAGCACCAGTGATGTCTGGGAGTAATAATATGTGAGTACAGGTGGAAGCCACTGGTTAGAAAAACTCAGCTCATGCTGGCCCCTGTGAGACACGTTGATGGCAATCTTTTATATGTTTACATGAGAAATTATTAATAGCTTTTGGGCTAACGGGCAGCCAAATTAATAGCCTCAGGAGAAATAGTAGCACTGAAATAATTTCTGTTCATTCAAATTTGAATTAGAGTAGGCGATGCTACAGTGGGTTCCCTACTGCTAAGTTTTAGTAACTTCTTTTAGAAATGCAATGACTTATAATTTAGTTGAGTTGGGATTTAGGGGTTTGTTTAAGATTTTGTTTCAAACACTTTTGTTTGGACTCCACAGTACAAAAAGGATAGTCACATAATGGATAAAGTTCACCACAAGACCACAAAGATTATTGCAGAGTCTAAGTACATGCCATGTGAACGTGGGCTCAGAGAAATATGTTTGTTCAGCCTGGAGAAAAGGAAATGGAGGATTTTACTGTTGCTTCAGTGACCTAATTAAAGGTTACAGAAATGATGGAACAAACAGGCAAAGGACACAGTTTGTATCAACAGAAATTCTGGCTATTTACTAGGGAAAAAAATAGTTTCACAGTAACCATAGTCAGACAGTGGGACAAATTGCCCAGAGAAGCTATGGAATTTCCATTCTTGGGGATACTCAGACCTCAGCTGGGTATTACTGCACAATGTGGTCTAACATTGAAGTTGTTTCTGAGTTTGAAGTTGGCTCTGTGTTGAGTAGGAGGTTGGGACGGGACTTCTAGGGTCCCTTCCAACCTAAATGACTCTGTGGTTCTGTTATTGATGAACTTTAATGTGGCTATTCAGCAGACATTACAAAATCAAATGATTTCTCAAATTAATTTCTAGTTCATCAGGTAACAGTGGCCCTGTCACTTCACGTTATGTATAACCAACCTGCTCATTCAATATCACAGCAACAACTCCAAAGAATATATAGCCCATGGAGCATTTTTACTCACAAATAGTAAATCATCTCAGATTTGAAGTTGAGATACGTTTTTGCAATAGATTAAATTTGATAATTTATGTCATTTTTGTGCTCTCAGGTGGCAAACCAAAGGATCTGGACAACCGGGTGGTTTTTTCCATGGCATTTTGTAACGAGGGACTGTACGCAGCAGGACGTGTAAGGCATCCTTTAACTCTTTGCCTTACTCTTACTGTGGGAAAATCAAAGAACATTCAAATGGAGTACATTTGCAGACTTCACTGCAAAAACAGGAGTTAGGAAAAGTGAAGGGCTGCAGAAGTATAGAGGTCCTCCCTGGTGTGGTATATTTTTTCTTTGTTAAGACTCGAGACAAGAAAATGGAAGGGAACAGGATGGGAAGAAATTCTGGTTTTGTAATCAAAGCAGCAACAAAAGAAAACGATCATATTTTTAGCAATAGACAACGAGTACTGAATAGAAAAGAAAGATGGACAAAAAACAGGAAGGGAGAGAAAATGGCCAAGAGAACTAGCAAATTGGTTTGTGTGAAATAGAAGTCAATAACCCAAACTGACAGTGCCATTGTATGTTATGGCTTAAAAGCGGGACAAATTTTTATGCTGCCTCAAAAAAAGCAATACAAGTTCTTAAGTATTAACTGATGAGAGTCTCTTGTTATCAAACAAAAGTAAGACTTGTTAGTAAGATTGTTAGTAAGACTTGTATTAAAGAACATTGTTTTTCAATAGATTTATTATCCAAGTTTAAGAGTCCTCTGCATTTAAACGTACCAAAGGCAAATGAGACCATTAATGATGGGATACAGTTAAACACTCTTGCTTTTGAGATTTTCAGAAGTGCTTGCAGTTCAGTTGGCCAGAGTGGGCTAGGATAAATGAGCTAGACCTGACATGGATTTGTACTTTTCTGCATAGGAGGGCATGTTATTCTTCTATCACATCAAAGATCTGCAGTACGAGATGAAAATCTGTGCTGACATCTTACAACCCATATCCAGCCTCGTGTTCTCTCCTGATTATACCGTGCTTCTGCTTGTCACTGACAAGGTAGGGCATTTGAGATAATAGCATTATGGAATGGGATGTTTCTGTGATTCTATATGGGTTTGCTCATACTCCTAGTATGAAATGTCTGTAATGTCATCACACAAGTCAACTAATCATATCAGAGGTGAGTTTAATTCATCTTGTGTTTTTGAAACTTGAAAAATTGGAAAGACTTCTAATGAAGAACAGTTGTCTCCTACAGACAGTGGATTATAAAGTACCTGGAGCTGAGATTTCCCAGCAGAAATATTTGTATATTTATAGGGGAGTAAATGATCAATGTCTCCAGTGTGTTCAGGTCATGTTGAACCTACTGAGCCTGAGTTTCAGGTGTGCTGTTTGTCTGCACAGCAAGGAAAGAGTCGCTTGGGTACATCATACCTACTGTGGACATGCAATAGAGCTGCTCTGTGCATGTACCTGAACTTGGCTGGCAACCCAGTCCAAGATCCTGCTTTAACCATCTTAACATCCAGAAATTGTACACACGGGTCCTAAATCTTCAAATTCCAACAGTTTTTCCAGATCTTTAATAATTCAGATTGGATTTTTTGAGGCTCTTGAAATGTTTTTTGTAGCATGTATGTGAGTCAGGAGGTTCTGTGCTCAGGACAGCAGTGCAATGGTAGCTTTGATCACACTCTCTGATTTCATTCTCCTTTTTTAACGTGAATAGAGATGTTCCAAAATCGTTATCAATTTTAGTTATTAATTGTTTCTAAGAGGTTTTGAGATCTTTAGATAAAAACTTCTCTTAAAGTTCAAGATTTATGGTTTGGTTTCTTTTAGAATATTTACTGATTCCTGCAGTAACATGAAATAGCGGGATCTTAAATTATTTTATTAAAGCAATTTTGGGAAACAGAAATTCTTAAAAATGGGACTACCTGGATCTAAAATGAAGTAACCTGATCTGATGAAGTAACCTGATCTTCAGCCAGTGTAAATAAATATAATCCAGTAAACTCAGCTGAGTTCTGCTGGACACTTTTTACCTCAGTTTAGAGTCAAATATAAAACTTTCAAGAGTGAAGCTCCGAAAGATGCATATTTTTCTGTTGAAGTCTTTGAAAGCTTTTAATGAAAAGTTTCATAGCCCAGTGATGGATTATTTCTCTTCATTTGTCAGGGGACAGTCTATACTTACAAACCTGCCCACAGTGAAGGAGCTGTCGAACTCGTGGATGCGTGCAGTGCCCGTTTTCTGGCAGCTGATTTTCTTACTCCAGGGGACAAATGCTGTGTGGTAAGAAGTGATATTCTTTCTCATAAGTAGCTGTGGCTCTTTTCAGGTAATCAGTATGTCGCTAAGGCACAAAATCAAAAGCCTTGCAAAGATTGGAACTGTTCTGGTATTTGTTACAGTTCTGTAACTCATTAAAGGAAGTAAATGGCAATAATTCAGGTATGGCCTATAAAAGGGTCTGAACTTGACCTAGAATGCAAGGTGGGTAATTCACAGGCTGCTACAATGTCATGTTGGTTCTGCTGTTGATTTGTGTGACTCGCTATTGTCCAAGACCTGAGCAAAAGGTGGATTAGGTTCAGAGAATCGATGTTAGAACAAGAAATTCCTACTGCTCTTTTCAGGCTTCAGCACATATTGAAACAGCCTGAGATGTGTCTGTCCTGGGTCCAGGGACAAAGAAGGCCTGACTCATAGATCTGCTCATTCTGAGCAATTCCTTGATTTCCTCCTATGTCTTTGCCTCCTGCAAGACATAAATTTTAGCCCAACACGTCTGATTGATCTCCAGCCCATGAACTCTTCAAGTAGCCAGCCTAGGAACTCTGAAGTCTTAATCAATTAGATTTGCTGAAACTGTTTGTTTGCTGTTAGCATGGGAATGACAAATTTTACCTGACTCTGAATGAGGGTTGATTGATCTCTAGCTGTACTTTACTGTGGAATTATAAAATAGCCCAGATATATGAAGAATTGAAGCACCATTACGATATGCATCATGCCAGAAAACAAGACCTCTCCTTAAGCCCTTTCCTATGCAAAGAAAATTATAAACAGAAGAATTATAAATAGAACAGAATTCCTATGCAAAGAAAATTATAAAATCTGTTGCTGGCTGAATGGCAGGAGTGCTAATATTGATCAAGTTTACATGTTTCATCCTGAATTGTCTCATTCCACTTAAAGACCATTCCTGTAGTTGCAGCAATTCACAAAAGCTATTAAATGTTTTCCTTAGTCAGGTGCACCTTGCAGCAACTGGACTTAAAGGAAAAGCAGGATAATTCCAAGAAAACTAGTTGATCTGCTATGCTCAGACATTAGTTGAATTTATCTTCTATAGAAGATCACTAGTCATTTCCAGACTACCTGGTTATTCCACCCTCTTTTGACTATGTTTTACTCTGTCCAACAGTCTGTAACAAGTTCAGGTGAAGTACGAGTTTGGTTCCTGGAAGATGGAACTTGCCTCAGCAAGCTAAACCTTGATATTGAGGTACGTGTAACCAGGTGTTTATATAGTGATCGGTACTTAAAATATTCTTTAATATTTTTCAATTCATAGCATAATATTCCACAGATTTGGATCAACCAGTGCTGAGGAAAGCTCAGTAGTGTCTTTGAACAACCCATGAAAGAGATTTAAAAAATACTATGTTTCAGAATGTTTCCTTGAACTAATCATGTATTTTACTTGGCCAGAAAGCAATGGAAACATTTCAGCCTAATGTCTGAGTGATGTGTCTTTAAGCATGTATTTGTAAATAACAACCTAAATTTTTATGATATTACTTTATTAGATTTTAATATTTAATGAGTGTCAGAGCTGAAAGGAAAATTATAACAGAATCCCAGAACGCTATGGGGTTGGAAGGGACCTCTGGAGATCATCTAGTCCAACCCCCTGCCAAAGCAGGGCCACCCAGAGCAGGTCCCACAGGAACATGTCCAGGTGGGGTTTGAATGTCTCCAGAGAAGGAGACTCCACCACCTCTCTGGGCAGCCTCTGCCAGGGCTCTGACACCCTCACAGGAGAGAAGTTCCTCCTCATGTTTAGATGGAACTTCTTCCGTTTCAGTTTGTGCCCGTTCCCTCTTGTCCTGTCACTGGGCACCACTGAAAAAAGACTGTCCCCATCCTCCTGACACCCACCCTTCAAGTATTTATAGGTGTTGATCAGATCCTCCCTCAGGCTTCTCTTCTCCAGACTCAAAAGACCCAAGTCCCTCAGCCTTTCCTCATCAGAGAGATGTTCCAGGTCCCTCATTGTCATTGTAGCCTCTGCTGTACCCTCTGCAGCAGTTCCCTGCCCTTCCTGAACTGGGGGGCCCAGAACTGGACCCAGTGCTCCAGATGGGGCCTCCCAAAACAGAGCAGAGGGGGAGGATGACCTCCCTCGACCTCCTGGCCACACTCTTCCTGATGCACCCCAGGATGCCATTGACTTTCTTGGCCACAGAGGCACATTGGTGGCTCATGCCCATCCTGTTGTCCACCGGGACCCCCAGTTCTTTTTCCTCAGAGCTGCTCTCCAGCAATTCAACCTTGTTTTTTCAAGTGTATAAAAACTAAATGCCTTGACTGCTCTGAAAACGTGTTTTAGGAATTAATAAAAGTATTTCACACTGTTCATGCTTTGTCTTGGTTTAGAACGCATTCAAACCCTGAAATCTGTCTCAGTAAGAAAAAAAATCCCTTTCTATAACAGTTGTGCACACAGCAGTGTAATCGTGTTATTCAGGTGGAACTTTCACTTAAAATCTGGATCATGGATATAAAGTTTTTTTTCTGAGGAGTGCAGAATTAGCTTTTATTATTTAGATACCAGGGCTTAGGTAAAAATGTCTATGATGTACCTAAAATCCTTTCTTTGTTAAAAACAACAAAAAAACTTTTTAAATAAACCACCTGGTGTTTCTTCTCCACATTTTATAGTAGTAAATGAAATTGCATACTAACATGTAGCATTATATATCAAACAATACAGAACTCTTAAGTATCTTTTACTTCTCAACTAGGCAACTGCTTTGGCTTGCTGTCCCTCCTCCAACAGTGTTGCTGTAGGAACCAAAATGGGTCAAATCTATTTCCTTGATGTTACCAAAGTTGAAGCTCCACGGGTTGTTCACAGAATTTTTCTTTCCGAATTTCCAGTGCTGTCTTTGCAGTAAGTATGTAGTAACAAGGGCAGGAATCTTTTCAATTTGTTGCTTGAGTAATGCTGTTAGCTGAACAAAACACAAACAAACAAAAAGAAGTATTTATTCTAAAAATAACAAAATATTTTAACAGCTTCAGGTTTTTTCCTCAACATATTCTGAATTGCTTGCAAGAGGAGTAGCAGCAGGATTTATATAAGAAATATGATAAACCTGTATTTTAAGAAGGTTTAACTGAACATTATCTGTTTCCTGTAATTATCTCAAGTGATCTTAAAGGCTTTTTTTTGATTTTTATAATTATTGAAAAACCTGAGAATGTTTCACTTCTTAAAAAAAAAAGGAACAGATTTTGAATTGTTAAATTTTCATATAAGTGTGCCTGTTATTTGGAGACTCAGATGTGATCTCTTTTCACAGTTACCTAAGATAAAACATTAGAAATAGATACAGAAAGCAACTTATTCAAAGTCAAGCCAATGCAAACAAAGACATATCTGTACAAAAAAAATATGAAAATCTGTATACTAGTTTTATTTTTTTTTAAATTGAACTTCAAAGAAAGATTTAATGAAGTTGTTAACACAGACTGCTGTGCAGGATCACTGGCTTTAGATTGTCCAAACACTCAATTAGAAATTGCACTCAATGCACTGGGCTTTATATCCTGCTCTGACCCTGTAAACTTAGAAGCTGAAATTTCAGTTGCGTTTATGTCCTCGATGAAGTCAGCAGAGTTATGGGAGTGGAATTAGTTGACTCTTTTTAGTGACTGTATTGAAATGTTTTCTACTTGGATTTATATTTTATGTAGTTACGATCAGAGTGGCCAGTTCCTCATCGCTAGAGCCACAGAAGGGTACATCTTTATTCTAGATGCCCGGCCTTCAAAATTATTCCAAGTTCTTGGATACGTAGGTAATACATGTAACAACATTAATTACATTATATTTTCACTGTTTGCTCTATTTTAAGTTTACTTCTAATCAGATTAAGCCACTCTCTTTCATTTTACTTATTTTTTAGGAGAACTAAACATATTCTTCCCACCTATTTCCCAACCATATTTGTTTTGGCCAATCTTTTTGGTTTTCCACTGTAATTTTAGTTAGCAAATGTAGTGTGACCTTTCCTCCAGGGCACGTGTAAGTCACAGGGAAGAGAATGGATTAGTTGACCACAACTCCAGCACAAAAGTAATAGTGCTGGCAAAGAACTTAAGAGCTTTGTGGCTTGTGAACTTAAACTAAAAAACTGCAGGTCACGTTAGCTGGGTGCAAAACAAGTGTCTGCCTCGTCTTTAACACAGGTGCTGTTGGAATTGTTGGCTTTGCTGGTTGATACTTGAAGGATAAAAAAATGGCATTTTAACTGGAGAAAAAATTCTAGTGAAATTTGTAAATTTGTTTATGCAGTCTTTCAATTCCATTAACATTACACTTACAGATTGCATCTATTCATATAGATCTTCATCATAATTTTAAGTAGAAAGGGCATTATTTTATCATTTTAATTGGTTTGACAAATATAGAATTACATGTCCTTAGATAATTTTCACAATTTGCCTGATCATGTTCTCGTTGTCTGGCTGGCTTCTTAGAGCAGGCCTTTTCTGTGCTTTACCTGTGGTTATGAGCAGACAGCCTCAAAATTGCTACAATTCAAGTTGGGTGTAAACTCCAAATGTCTAATGTAATAATAGCACTCTGGTTCTTACCCTTCTCAGCACCTGATGCCTCAAGCTGAAGGTGTGTGCGTGCAGCAGTGTCTGAAACCAGGTTGTGGCTTGTCTGCCATTTATGTGCAAGTTCAAAACTGTGCAGTTGGTCTGAGACTTACCCTGAATCTCATTTTGTTTCACATGATTTAGTAAAAACAATGTTACCATGATTCAGTAACAGTTTACACTGGTGTTCCCTACCTGTTTCAGCATTGGCAGATGAAGTGCTGGATCTTTCTGTAGTTTCTGACTTCAAGAATGACTTGGTTGAAGTGGTGGCACTTCTTAACGTAGCTGAGGTTCAGCGAGCAAGGCTGGCAACTTTTTGTCTACCTTCAGCACTCACAACAGGTAAGAACTGAAATATGTGCTATGTGATATTTTTCTAAAGCGAGAACATATTGTTGGCATCCCTTAACGAAAAGTACTAACAACCTTAACCTCTTTCTTCATCTCATTTGCCTTTATCCTCTGAGGACACCATTTGTCACCCAGCAGTCTGAAGACTTAGAGTCTGCTGAAGCATTTCAGCAGGAAAACCACTATTTTGGGGCGCAGCCAAGGAAGGAAGGAGAGAAGTAGTTTACTTGCAGAATCACAAAGCCACCACTTAACTACTACTGCTGCTGGTGGTGGTTGTTGTTATTACTACTGAGTGGGCATTGCCAAAAGCCAGCCAGAAAGGGGCCTTGGTCTTGGCATCACCCATGTGCAGACTGGCATATCAGGGGTTTTTAAATGGAAATAATCCCACCAGCTTCTTCAAAGAATGATTATAGGTGTATAATAGCTCATTAGGAAAAAGTTAAAGATTGATGTATCTACAAAAAAAAATGATTCTCTGTTACAGCTTTTCTGTACAGAAGCACCAAGGAAAAAGTCCACTGTGTTTTAAAAATATGAACTACTATCCCAACAAGAAACGTTGCAGAGAAACATTACATGAAAAAAACCAAACCAAAACATAACAAACCCCAGCACTATGAGTAAAAGGGGAGAATTAAGGAGACTTAAGAATGGTGTACCTCCATTCACCTTCTGGAAATCTGGCCCTGTGTATCTGCAGTGTGAAATGTATATATTGGGACATTACAGTTGGAATCTGTATTCATTATCTGAAAGTAGAATGAAGGGAACCTCTTAGTCTTCCACTAGATTAGGTAATCCATGCTCAATTCTCAAATACTGTTCATGATTTGTTGTATATATGCCATGCTCAACTGTGAGGCAACTCAGTAATTTGTGTCATTCAGGACACAGCTATAATCATACAGCAGGTTAGAGGTTTTATAAGCAAGAAAAATGGACCTTGGTATCATGAGTGATCACAGAACTTTTAATTGTGTCTGGTATTCTAGGAATGCACTGATTTGGGGCTCTTTCTGGAATCAGCAGGGAAACTAATTGAGTTGTCATGAAAGGGCTTAAATGCGTGAACCCACCTAAATCAGTGCAGGCTAATGGTGTGCTTGGTGTCCTGGCTGTGCAGCCAGCACAGGAGTGGCTTCATTGGCAGTCAGTCCGGTGTCTCTTCCACATAAGAGTAGTCAAATCCATACAGTTTAAGATTTCGATGATATCTTCTATCTATCGTGTTCAGCAAAAGGCAGCCTGTGCTCATTATTCACATCGTTCTGGTTTTATAGCTTTTTACTCACTTTATATGCAATTGAATTACTAACAAGGCCTTTTGTGGAGAAAACTGTAAAACTCTTAGTAAGGCTGGTGTCAGATTTTCTAGTTATTTGTATTTAATTTTTTTAATGCCCTTACGATTTACAAACTTTTTACAAAGCAGTTTTCAATGAAGTTAGTATTTTCTTTTTGTGCCTGTTTTTAGACACATAGAACGGGGCTTGATTTTCAAACTTGATGAAGACCTACAGTTACTGCATCAATCTTAATTTCAAGTGTCTCTTTAAAGCTCAAATTAAGGAACCAAAAAGAATAAAATACCATTTTGAAATTTTGAACTTAGCTGTTTTAACCCCTGCCACCCAGGCTGTGTGTTCTTCGTGGTAGAGATACCTAAAAAGTTCTAGGTGAAGGCAGTGATGACATGAACCTCTATGGCAACTAATTAGGGCTACTTACATAATACCCAAGAAGCAGGGTAAATTAGTGCATACAAATTGTCACATTGTTGTGGTTAAACTGTTTCTAGTTCTTCTTAAGAGGTAGTAGAGCTGTCTCTCTGCTTCTCTGCTGTGTGTATATTCCATTAGGTACAGCAGCACAAGCCATGGAGTTAAACCAAAGTATCTTCATTTTCACTCTCCTCCTTGAAAACTTGCATCATGCTTACTCCTTCCTGAGATTGGCTTTCATAATTACTTAATAGATGAAGTACCTGCATTAGTGGTAGTCATGCCTCTTCCCATTTCTTTTTTCAATCTTTTAGATAATGATAAGTATGTTAATGAACAAGGAATGCTTAATGCTAGTGCCATTAGAAAGGAGCAATATGATCTGGATTACCCTTTGAGCTCAGCAGTCAGATTGAAGGATAACGTTGTCTATGGCTACTGTACCTGTGCACCTTTCATCTGTAAATACCATCTCCCTGAAAAGGTAATTCTCTGACGCTGCTTTATTTTGGGTGGTGATTAAATACCAGTGAATAAAGGCTGTAGATAAAGTGATTATAGCAAGATATTATCTTAAAGAAACTTAAAGAGAACTGCATGAAAAATACCTACTCCATCCATAAACATCAACTTTCGGTATCCTACCACCTGCTCAGAAACCTGGCAAAAGCAATCTTCTTGTTCTATTACAGAGAAAGACAAATATTGGTTCTTAAATACATACAGCTTATGCAAGGCATTTCACATGTAGCTTCTGTATGAGAGCTCTGCTTTTGTGCAGTCTGCTGAGTAACCTGAATAACTAGCTGTTGAAGGAACGGAGCCAGTGTGAACCCATGACTGTAAGATGCAATCGCAAACCCAGTCCAGTCCTGCCTCACAATGAAGTTGTGTGGGCTTCAGAAAGCCACTGTCATTGCCTAGTGCTGAACTGGAGCTCTCTGTAGTTCATGGGCCTCGCTCAGTTTAAGAGTCAGGTCAAGCAAGAAGGTAAATTCCAAAGGTGAGCATTCCTCTTTGACAAACCCCATACTTTCTGCGCCAAGAAACAATCTGAAGAGTATATATACAGGCCCAAACATACTGAATAAAGAGCCTTTTGAAGAGACGAGAAGCAAAGCAGCAGCATAGCAACAGTACTGCTTCCTGAGCTCAGTAACCCAACATTTGAAATCACAGCACACGTGATAACCCACAAAGCTCTAATTAGTCTTCTCAAAATGCTCTAGGTATTTCCATCATCTGAACTGCTGCTAACGTTTTCTTTGTTTGGCAGAATACATCGGCAGGTCCATCAGTATTTCTGTCAGAAAAGAGGATTCCCAGCAATCACTTTGGATCAGGTTTCTTCTCTTTATCACCCAACAGACGCTGGCTGGCATCAGCAGCGAGGGATGGTGTTTTGTTCATCTATCATTCTCTTACTATGGTAGGTGGGCATCCAGGCAAAGGCTTTGCTTGATTTACTTGAGAAAGAGATGCAAAAGCTACTTTCCTTCACTGTAAGCTTTTCTTTACTTGAATATAAGGTGTCCCAGAAAAATTTATGTTGAATGTGAACTGACATAGCATTATACAGTAGAATTGTTTTTGTAATGAATTTGTATGCAATCGTATAAACTGCTTACTTTCTTCTCCAGTAAATCGTAAGGTAGATAATTCTACTGCTCTTCTTTATCTCCTGCAAAATCAATATACTACAAACTTGTCCCGTCTGTAGGCAAAAATTTTAGTCTCATAAATCCTAGTCCTTTAGGTACTTTGTATTGAGATTTTTTGATTGACTTTTACCTAAAAATAAAGCAGCATGATTTACAGGGATATTCCATTAGCAAAACGTATTTGCTGATACTACTTCTATGACTTTTCTAGGATATACTTGCTCAAAAGCATTGTCACTCATATCAAGGAGGGGGAATCAGATCCATGGTATTTTCGCTGGATGGCAAATTCATCCTTGTTATTGGTGAAAATGATGGTGCCCTGGTGTGTCTGAAATGGAAGTATGTATAAAGCAGTGGAACAATATTGATGGTGCAAAGTCATGTATCCTGACAGACTAATTTTTGCATCTACTTGCAATTCTAGACTTCCTTCTTATTAGTCTCAAAGTAAGGAGAAGAATTGGATTGAAATGAAATCATTGCTCTCATCTTTAGGTGTGGTCTCCCTAGCTCATATCTAAGATATATATCAATATCAAGATAGGATATAAGAGCATCTTCTGATAAGTATACCCATAGTGGGCTTCTTATCACTGTCAAACCAACCCTCTGGAAGGGGCTCTCGGGGGGTGTAAAGGATATAATCTCATGAGATACTATTTTAGCTCAGTGATTAGGAGACATCACAGCTTTAATAGGAATTCAGCTGTGGCTATAGAGAGTCTCATTAGGACTAAGAGACACTTGAAACTACAACTTTTCTACCATGGTTTAGATATAACTAATGTTCAGGTAGATGCAGAGATTAAAGATGACTCTGCCAGAGCAATATTTCTACCCTGGGTAATCCATCTTTCAGAATTTCTAAGTCTGTGGAAGCTTCCCTTAATTATGCATTTCTGGAATGCAAACAATATTGAATCATATGTAAAAATATTGAATAGCCATTTTTAAACAATTTAATAATTGTGTTATAAATAAAATTTAATACTTCATTCTTTTCCATAATACACACACACAAAAAACCCATCAGTTCCCTTTCTGTTTGATAGGAAAATAAAGAACATTGAAGCTAAGGAAGCTGCTTTTCACTGGCAATCTCTTCTTGCTGTACTGAACAAGTCTACTTCAAATGAAAATGTTGTTTTAAAAACTATGGCAGAATGGCAGTTTGACCCAGAATCTACATCAGAATCAGTTCCAGAAGAGAAATTCAAGGTGTTTTCTTAATTTTTGTTGGGAAAAAAAGTTTGGTCGTTATCCTAATATCACACATGATAAAAACTGTCCTCAAAACAAACTCTGATCCTTTCGTAAAAGTAGAACAATACACCTGAGGATAGGCTGAATATGCTTAATTAGTAATTTGTGGAATAGTTATGGGAATGTGACATTCATTCTCAGCCAGAGGAAGCTGTGGAAGTCCCTTTCCCCTCATGTGAAGTTATGTGTCATTCCCAGTGTGCTGTTACTACTATACACAGTGTAGAACCAGTCATGTATTTTTCCCTTGAAGTCAAGCAAAGCCGTGATTACAGACATTGGTATGGTCAGCCCCTCTGAGTCAAAAAGCTTTGCATAGTAGCAAGGGTTTGCAGGATCAAATCTGGGGACTGGTTAGAGAACAAAAAGGTTGTAACACTCTGGAGTTTGGTGGTGATTTTTTAATTTCTTTTCTGTCTCTTTCATTCTGCCTAAGTACCTGAGATGGATGTTTATATCCTTCATTTCAGGAGGGACCACTTAAATCTTCTGGTGTAGAGGTGACAGAGGGAGGTGGAAACATCACCAGTACTGATGGCATGACGTGGATGGGTCAGAAGATACAGAAGGTACTTTCATAGAACAAGTACTAATCAAAGCCAGAGTTTTCAAGAGTCAGTAGTGATTTGTGGTGCCAAATTTTATACTGTAAAGGAATCTAGTTTCTAAAGCTTTTCTGACATTTGGACCCTCTCTTTAAGCTATTGCAATCTAGACTTTTAGAAATCCTAGGTCAAGGCTATAAACACGAGAGAAGGTATCTAGCACATCAGGACCTCTAAGACCACTTCCACAAGGAGTAAACTAAAAAAAAAGATTGCCAGAGAAACTGGCTTCCTTTAGAAACTTATAAAGATTTCTTTCTTCTAAAAGTCAAAAAGTTGCACAGAAGGTTATTACCAGAATCCAAGCAGAGGCTTGCTCTCTTCTTCCCAAGGGCCAGAATAACAAATTCTACAGCACTGATAAATCGATACGCTACAATATGACATTGATTACAAACCCCCTGAGGTTTATTTCAGGTTAAGGTTGAGGTGAGTGTGTTAGGTAACCAAAGCTTTTTGTAAGCTTCAGTGCATCAAAAATCTGACTGCCTACAAAAAGGGGATTTAGCACTTTGTGAGCCTGGAAAATGCTGTGTTAATGTTAGTATAGATAATGTTTTTTCCCAGAAATGTGAATTTATGGGTGGTAGGAGGTTCTTTCTGATACGAGCCAGAGCTCTACATTTTGTTCAGCTTTTGAGGTGATCTCAGGAGTGACTTTCCAAATCATGATGCAGTTTCACAAGTGGCTGAAGTCAGTCTAAGACATATCGCTACTTAAAGTGGCATCTTCTCCATCTCTCTCCCAGACATATATTCCTGTTTCTGCTTGGATGCTGCCACTTGCACTTTTGTGTCTCTAGCGGAATTTTTTGGCAAATCCATATAACTGTGCATAGATAAGAGCATCACATGACTGTGAGTATCAGTTAGGGACAGGTGATGAGACGCAAAGGTTGAAGGGCAGCAGCGTGGTCCTAGGTTCTTTCAACCTGCTTGTTAATGTCCTAAGAGACATGCATCTGACTTTTAGAGGATGGAGGCCATCCACTGTCAGAATGATACACCACTTCCTTACAATCAATAGCCATCAGCCTATTTAAAGCTGCAAACTTGTTTTAGACAGCAAATTACAGAGGTGTGGATTCATTGCAAAATTTTCCCTAAAAGACGAATTGGCAAGGCTGTAGGGGCAGAGAAAGTTTTATAGTTTCCAGAATGAGTAACAGATGTTCGTTTACTTTTGTCTTTAAATATCCCACTGGAAATGCTTAGTGACAAAGAAAAATCTAAGGAATATAAAACGACAAATTCTGGCAGGAAGCTTTATGCAGTTAAATGTTTCTGTAATTATTGCACTTGCAATTACTTCTTTCTTTAATATTTTCTTTCTTTTGAGTTCTTCTGCTGCATAACCAGTTTATAATGTGACCTGGTTATACAGTCTTTTTTCTCTTGAGCAAGCCTAAGAGCCATGCTATTGAATTAGTATTATGTCTGTTTCAGTTATTAATCCCTTTGGAGTTTTGTTTTCTGCACAAGTAATGTTCCTTTAGATTGTTTACATCTTTTTTTGTCTTCTTCTCTGCTATTGTCTTTCAACAATGTATCTGTTGTATGTCAGGTCATTAGAGAAGAGACTCAGAGGTTTGCTAACCAGAAGAAAGAACTGCAAATGGGAATTAAAAAGCTGCGTAAAACTGTGAGTTTGTTACAAGGGTAATGGCTCAAAATCAGTTTTGTTTACAAGTGCACTTCCTTTATGGCTGTCAGCTCTAGCGTTCAGTTACATTACAGTCATAAACTCTGAGTGGACAGGTAATAAAGAGATGTTCTTCCTGAGGGACTATATGCTGAACCTGCCAGGAACTACCGTCTGGTTCTCAGTTTCCTTTGCCCTTTACACCTTGAGCAATCTATCCCCCCAGCAGGCTGGTTTCTGTAATGCCTAACAACCTTCATTGTAGAAACTGCTGTTATCTCCTCTTCCTTCTGTTTCCTTCCATAAAACCTGCTATCAGCAAGAGGATAAAGCAAAGGGTCACCTACAGTAGTCTGCTCAGGACCACGTCCAGACAGATTTGTAGTACCTTCAAGGACAGGGGCTCCATGACCTCTCTGGGTAACCTGTTCCAGTCCTCAGCCTCGTAGTAAAAAAGTGTTTCTAGATGTTTGAGCAGCACCTCTTGTGTTTCAGTTTGTGCCCATTGCCTCTGGTCCTCTCACTGGGCACCAAACAACCTGACTCTGCCCTCTCAGCACCTTCCCTTCAGGTATTTATAGACATTGATGAGATTTCCCCTACCAAGCCATTTCTTTCTTAGGCTAAAGAGTCCCAGTTCTCTAAACCTTTCCTCATATGAGGGATGCTCCAGTCCCGTAATCATCTTCACTGGTCTCTCTCCTGTATATCCGTATCTCTCACCTCCTTCAACCTATTAGCCCAATTCTCAGTACAGCCCAGGATACTGTTAGCCTTTTGGGTTTTTTGTGACAAGGGCACGTTGCTGGCTGAGGTTCAACTTGGTGCCCACCAGGACCCACAGCTACTTTCCTGCAAAGTTGTTTCCCAGTTGCTCAGCACCCACCGTGTCCCGGTGCATGGGGCTGTTCCTACTCTGGTACGGGATTTTGCTCTTCCCCTTGTTGAACTGTATGAGATAACAATGTAGTAAAGCTCTCAGAACCTGTGTACTACAGGTTTTTAGACAGTATACACAACATATAATATCCAAATCAACTTTTTAAGGGGAAGATGAAATATATTCACATAGTACTCTCTCTCACTAGCTCTAGGTGGCACATTCTACCAATTACCATGAATCAGTTTAAAGTGGCGGCAATTAAAATAATTTGCTCTCGTATCAAGTTCTATAGTGTTAAAAATAGCATTTCCTCTATTCACATTCAAATTACTTTTTATTCCTTATACTTATTTTTAATCAAACAGATTCAGAAAATGATGCATGAAAACGAACAGGTGCCAGACATTGAGAAACTGGAGCAGGGGGAGTTCAACCTGGACACAGAAAAACAGGAAAGAGCGCAAGCAGAGGCTGAACAAGAAGTGGCCAGGGTATGACAGAATGAGGGGAGAACATTTGAAAACTAGCAGTGAAAAGGAGAAAGAATGACTAAAGAACAGAGGATGATCTCAAAGTTGCTCTTCGCTGCTGAGAAGCAGGAAAACTTCCAAGTCATTTTTTGAAGCAGATGAAGCTGCTGATGCAGAACTGGAATATGATCTATGCCAGAAACTATGAATTTGAGACTGTGGCCTTGGGCACGTTGCTGAAGTTCTGTAATGGCTTTCTTCACATGTCAAATGGTGCCTTTAGTAGTATGCAGTGTAGTTTTGGGAGACAATAGCTCTGATAGTGTAGGATGATGAAATAGCGGTAATTCGTGTCATCTGTTAGGTTTATTTCAATAACTCAATACAAATTGCCTGGGTTATTTTGTGCCACATTTTCATTTTCTCTTCTGTATCTTGAAAGGTGAGGGAGGAGATTGAGATGGAGAATTTAGCCAACCGTTATTTGCAGGATGTCATCAAACATGAATGCTGGGATGCTATGTCTGTAAAAGGACGTGCAATTAAGGTAACTGCTGTATTCTGCCTCGTTTTCTGCAGTAGTTTATTGATTCCTTAAGGTACAGAGACAAAATATATATCAATGTAACACATTTCTCATTTGCCTATGGTATGGGAAAAAACTTCTTCCCAGGGCTCCTGCAAATCTGCCATTCTGATCATTTTGTCTGAGCTTGGCTGATTTTACCTTCTAAGGTGGGAAAGAGTGCTGACAGGAAAATAAGCAATTCTATGATTCCTTGATTTCAGAGAATATCTTTATGCAGTGTTGCTAAAGGGAGAGGTAAATACTATTTTTCTGTGTGCACTCAGTATGACTTCGGCTACACAAAACATAAGGGCAAAATTTAACTTTGATTTTGCCTATTTTAAACAGAGGCAATACTGGATATATACTGGTGACACTGGGTCATCTCAAGGGTGGTGAAAGAGCAAGTCTAAAAATCTAGTTCTGGTTGAATTCACAGAATCACAGAATCTCAGGGATTGGAAGGGACCTTGAAAGATCATCTAGTCCAATCCCCCTGCTGGAGCAGGAACACCTAGAGCAGGTCACACAGGAACGTGTCCAGGCGGGTTTGAATGTCTCCAGAGAAGGAGACTCCACCACCTCTCTGGGCAGCCTGTTCCAGTGTTCTGTTACCCTCACTGTGAAGGTGCCCTCACTATTTCCACGGATAAAGAGGCCACTTCCATAGATTATTAAAAAAGAAAAAAGCAAATCTTAAACCAACCATTTTCACTACCAAAAAGACAGTGGTTTTTGTCTTGCCCCTGTATTTTTACTATATTGTCTGTATTAATTTATCCCCGATTTTATTCCTGATTTTAAGAAGTCTTTGTAACTCTTTAGCATTCAGGTGTTGAACAGGTGAGTTGATAGACACATTCTGAAGAACATTTTACTTTGGGGTTTTGGTATGTGTTTGGTTTGTTGTTGTTTTTTTTTTTAATTTGAACAGTGCTTCCATATGGCTTGTGAAGTGAAGAATTATCCACTGAAGGAATTTAGTAAAGAAGAGCTGGAAGCTTTGGAGAAAGTTCTGCGGTTACAGAAGATTGAGACAGCTGATCTTAAGGTACGGTCTCTTTGAAGTACTGCATAAAGGCATTTCAGATCAGAATGTTCTGAGTAGGCATCTTAACACTTCTTTACATTTCTAAGGTCCATTTTCTTGCCATAGAAATTGTCCAAAACAAATTTAAAGAGGTAAATACCTGCTCTAGTGGATGGTGTCACTGCCCATGGCAGGGGGGTTGGAACAAGATGATCTTTAAGGGCCCATTCCAGCGCAAATTATTCTATGAAATAAAGATAAAATGTGGTTTTACTTAGAACAAATATATAAGTATTAAAGAATCAAAGAATAGCTGAAAAGAGCCCTTTGGAAGTCATCTAGTTCAGCCCTCCTTGAGCAATTTACTCAGGGTTGTGTCCAGTCAGATTTGGAATATCTCCAAGGAGGGAAGATTCCGTGACCTTTATGGGCTACCTCTTCCCACGATTGACGACCCTCCCAGGAAAAAGTGTTTTATTATGTTTAAGTTGGAAGTCTTGTAGTTTGATGTGTACCCATTTCCTCTCAATCTGTCACTGAGCACTACTGAGAAGACTCCAGCTCTATTGCTCTTACTCCCCACAGTCAGGTTTTGTATGCATTGCTGAGATCTCCCCAGGCCTCCTTCCTGAGGCTAAACAATTCCAGCTCTCAGCTTGTCCTCCCATGTTAGATGCTTCAGACTCTTAATTGTGTTAATGGCCCATTACTGCACTTCTTCCAGTATGCCCATTTGTTTCTTATGCTGGGAAACCTACAAATGGACCCAACACTACAGATACGACCATTTCAACTTGTATTATTTTGATTGCTGAGCTTAATTGCAGAATGTAACCTCTAGAATTTTTTCCTACATGGGCCACTGGATCATCCACAAAATTAACAGTTCCCATGTTTGTGATATTCAGGTTCACAAGAATAATCTTGAGACTGAGTCTGAGACTGTATTATCTAAGGAAGAAGGAGAGGAGGCAGAAGAAGTAGCGGCTGATGGTAGTGCATCTTACTGCCTGGTTGGAAGTCTGAGCTCTCAATATGGTGGAGACACATCTACCCTGTACCGCCAATGGGACTTGCACACCAGGGAGCAGAAAGTCAATCAGATAGTATTATTGAAGGTGACAGCTTCTTAAAGTTGTATTACTGCAGTGACACCATCATATTGTTGGTCCTCACAGCATTCACAGCTACTGTTAGGTTTTGGGTATCCTGACACTACGCGATGGAAAGTTGCACAGGTCGCTGAACTTCTGAGATGAAAGCTGATAAATGCAGGTGATGCAGTAGAGCACCATGTGGATTTGCCAGCTCAGGTCTGGAAGAAAAATATTTTTATGAAAATGGTTACCCAATCTATATATTTTTCCTACTGGTGCTTCTGTTTAGCAGTTGGTGTAGCCAAAGCTGGCGTGCACATCCCAGCGTGCCTGTGAAAACATGACCTCTTCCCATATCATTTGCTGCTGAATGAAAGATCAGCTGGTTCCTATCCCCACTTCCTTTCTCTCCAGTCTTATCATCCCTTCATTTGGACTCTTCACTGTTTCTGTTCTTTATTATTCATTACTATCAGACTCTCTTCATTGTTTTACCCTGCCCAGTTTAGTAAGTAGTAAACGTGCTACAGAGTAGGCTTCTTATGAAGATGATCCACAAAGGTAGAAGTGGTTAAGTTACTATAAAGCATTGCTTCCACAGAGCTCTTCAAGGCTGTAAATGGTACCAGAACTCAATGATTATGCATTGTAACACATAAAATCTAGTAGATACGCTGGTTTTTAAAGTAGATGAGGAGGAAACACAAGGAACACTTTTAGGTGTAAGTTTGGATGTAATGAGATCCTTCTACTGTCTGGCTTTAAAGATGCATTTTGTATATCTGAGTGTCTTCAGTGTTCATGGCCAACACAGCAAGCCTGCTGAGAGCTGGATGGCCAACTAGATATTGAGCACAGCCTTGTTTCTTCCAGCAACTTTGCACCTTACCTGCCATCCTGACTTACTACATCCTAACTTAGTATTATAGTAGAAATCAGTGAAATAATCATGGCCGTGGGTATTTATTGTAATACAAATTGCAATCAGCTAAGCTTCTCAAAATGTGAAGTTTAATGATAGAACTGATATTCTTTTCATGTTTCATTTTAGTAAATTAACATGGTAGGACACACATGGTTTTCTTTCTTAATATTCTCTTTTTCTTCGCTGAGATCAATTATTTAGGCTAAAGGAAGGATTTATCCACTAAGAAAACATGCATTTAAAAATCATGGTAAAGTCTCAAGTATTTTTTTTAAAAAAATCAGTTTCCAATGTTTGTTTATTTAATGGGAACATTTTATTTCCATGTGTCAGACAGAAAATCACATGAAAGCATGTGAAAACTGCAGGTTGCATCACTTAAAAATCAGGAAAGTATGTCTTTAACTCTGCCTCCCTGAACCTGTGATTCACAAACTCTAGATTTCAAAGTTATGTGTTTTTTTGTTTTTCTTTGAAAAACCCTTCTTTCAGCTAAAGAGTGCAAAAAACCAGCAAATAGAAGGCACCTTAGTTTTTTATCTAGTTTTGGCAGCAGTATGTTTCTTTCAGAATCTTTTAAAAAAGCTTGAACTCTGCCCTTATGATTTTCACAAAAAGACTTTACCAGTTTATCTGCCTGTCACACATATAAATACACATTTATGCTTCTGATGGCTTGAGCAGTGGGTTGTAATCCTGGACGGATGTGATTTGTGAAGTAATATTTTTTCCCTTTTTGGTATTTCAGGATATTATTTACAAAGTGAAAACTGCTTTTAATAAGGAATTTGACATAGTTGCACGACAGAAGGAGCAGGAGATAGCAAGAGTGAAAGAAAGAAACCTGAGAGTCCGAGAAATCTTGGCACAGCTTGACCTCCAAGTGGAAGTGTGGGAGCCAGCTCTTAGCGATGGTGAGATGCCAGAGCGGGCATTCACTGTTCAGGATTCAGAGGTATCTGAAAAATAAATCTCTCTCTTTCCCTCACTCCAATACAGTTCTCTAAATCTTCTCATATCCAGACATTTCTAAAGTACTGGAAAGCCTTACACTTGATGTGTCTGTGTACTTAAAATCATCTTTTTTACTCTTCTGCTTTGCTTCCCTTCACTTTTCAGGGAAAAAGGGTAGGTCAAAGTGAAATGAATAAAATGTATACAATCTTAATTTATTGCTGTTAGAAATTTTTAATTACCCATAAATTAGATAGAAATTTCCCCTGTTCCTGACTATAAGATTCAAACCAAGCTTGCAGCGATTACTTTCATAGATTCTCTAGCTAGATTCAAACTAAGTATCTAGGTACTAAAGCATGCCTAGTGCTGTACTTATAAATTCTGTTGATAATTTATAAAGAAATACTATTTTTCTTATACAATAAATTCCACTTATCTCGTCTGTTTTTCATGGTCAGTCTTTCCCCACTTCCTCCTTCTCTCTCACTAGTCAGTATTATTCCACTGTCAGAAAAGGTATGCACAAAGCACAACTAACATCCAAAAAATTATGGTAGTTTGTATTTCAACATTTTAAAAAAATAACTTTTGGAGCTGTTCAAAAGGACAATTTGAGGAATGTTATCATAGAGCAGAGATACATAAAGCATTAAGAATTAGTGTTGCACCATCTTTCCAAATAGTCCATGTGTGATCATGTTTGGAGAAAAGAACCCTGACATGAACCTCATTTTCTTCCTTCAGATTAAAGTTGAAAAATACTTGACTCAACAAGAGAGAGAGAAGGCAGAAATGCTGGCTAAGCTTGAAATGGAAAGACGCCTTGCTGCTATGGTACTTAAAGTAGTATCCTTCTGACTGAATGGGCCTTTGCCTCTGGGTAGGCTTATTTCTTTAATGCTGCACTGGAATATTCCAGTAACGTAGTATGGAAGAATAAATTTAAACTGGTAGTCAATGATGATGTGTGCCTTTTCCCCCTTGTTTACAATCAGAACTACACAGACCAGCTGGGGGAGAAAAAGATTGAATGTTAGGCTCACAATTGTAAAAAATGAGCTTAGTGGCAATTAAAAATACCACATCAGGTGACTGAGGATTAGATACCTTTCTAAATGTGTCCTACTGCTCAGACAAGAGCTTTATGCTTGATACGTGTTTGTTGACTAAATGGCCTCTGTTCTTTGGGATCAGACTAGAGGATCATAATTCTTTCCTCTGGCTTTAAAATACATCTGTGAAAAGCCAAACATGACTCTGGCCCCAAGAGAGATACACAATAAGGCAATGTCGCTACGAATTCCTTCATTCTAGCCTGCCAACTGGCCAGGAGTAGCCTATGCCTATGTATTCTGTCCAAAACTGCCAGAATGTTAAACTGCAGGTCTAGTATGTTATTTGGTAAATGAACATCTGCCACCAGAAGAAGCATTTGAGACTTTTAGCATATTTCACACGCATCATCAGAGAGCATTAATCTACTAGTGACACACAGCATAATCATATGGGTGATCTAGAGGTGAGCTACCCTATTATCACTGCCCAAACTTCCAGTTAACACAGTTATTTTTAACCCTAAAGTATTTTTTGTGGTCATTCCCAGGACAATGAAAGACTGCGTGCTCTTGATGACATGATGGGTGGCGTGCTAGAAGTCAAAAAGGAAGATATCTTGAAAATGGTGAGACATCTTTCTTCCAAATCATTGCAATCATTGTATCATGGATATGTGGTATGGTTGGATATGGTTGTGGCTGCCCCATCCCTGGAGGGGTTCAAGGCCAGGCTGGATGGGGCTTGGAGCAACCTGGTCTGGTGGGAGGTGTCCCTGCCCAGGGCAGCGGGTTGGAACTGGATGGTCTTTCAGGTCCCTTCCAACTCTAACCATTCTATGAAGAAGTGTCACAGAAAAAGGAGGGGGCACACCCTAGCACTCTCCCTGGAACTGCTGTTTTGGAAAATTAGGACTTCACTTAGATTTATACATTAGTGTGGAGTTAGATTTGGGGTTCTGAAACAGAAAATGTTATGTATCTTGTACCGACAGTAATATATTTAAATACAAAGTACTTGTATTTCACAAGATCCAGTAGTGAATTCCTGTAAGCGAGTGAGACAGAAGAGCCCAATATATATACACGAAAATACTGGTGCAAGTGACAGACCAAAGGAACAGAATATGTATGTGTTACTTAACCTTAATGCTTCTGCCTTACTGACCACTAATAAATACCTTTCATTAAATCTGATGTGAGCTATAGTTTGTGTGCTGATGGAGAATTAATATTGCTTTTGACGCGTATTTGTTTTTCATATTTCCAGGAAATTCCTCCACCTTCGTTTATATCCAAGCCAGAGCATGTTTGGAATGATGAAGAGAAGAAAATATTTAGAGAATATGAGAAAAAAATCGAAGAGCTGAATGAAGAAAAAGAAAATTATAGAAGGGTAAATTTAAATGAGAAAAAGAGTGCTTTTGTTCACAGTGCTCATGACCAAAGCTTCTCATCTTTCTCAGGAGCTATTTCTAGAAATGAATACTAATAAATAGAATAAATGAAGAACAAAGAACATGTGGCATATTAAATAAGTCCTAGCTTAGACAAAGTAAGGCAATCTCTACTCATACCAATTAACACGTGCCAGAACTTGTGATATCTGGCAAAAAGTTAGCTTTTCTTCAGGAATGTATTCCTAAAAATGTCTTTTTCAGGTTCCATTCCCAGAGTTGCTGATGCCATACATAATAATACCATTATTTTTATCCTTCAAAGAGGTATTTAGGGATCATAACTTGGAAGCCTGGCAGCACTCTCCTTCCAAACAAGTTTTGGGACCTTTTGGCTAATTTGGCTAATTTCTGGGACCTTTTGGCTGAAGGATACATTTCCATGTTGTGCATTCTCCAGCATCTGATATATTATATCAGAGCTTCTTGGTTCCTCCAGATAAAATATTGCTGCTGCCGCCCTTTCTTTTCCCTAGGACCTCCAAAATGAATTGGAGAAACTTAAATCTTCCATCCAGGAAACAACAAAAAATTTTGATGAGACTGTGTGCAAACTCTCTGAAAGGAAGGTGAAATCAGAGATGGTCATCTATCAGGTATCACAGAGAACATTCATTTTTCATCTCCGCCTGTGCATCAGAAATGGTAACATTTTTATTGCAATGTTTTCACAGGAAGAACTTAAAATAGTCAATCTGGTTTATGCTTTACTGTTGGATGAAGAGTTGGATGCTAGAGAAGCTGGACTTCATAATTTCCTTGTGAAAAAGGAGAAAGAAAAAGTAAGTTTTCATTTGGAATGCTGTTCTTGGGAAATGTGTAATATTTACAATATAGTTTTCTGTGCAAACTGCTCTTTCAAAATCTTGACATAAATGATTTTCTGTCAATTTACAGGGTCATTGACCTTTTTTTTTGCCCAAGCTGTACAGGTGACATGCATTATAAATACATTTGGTTTTGAACAGATGCTCATCTTGGTTCATTGGGAGTTCTTGGGTAAAACTCCATACATTCAGAAGGGCTTCCTGCTATTTGTTTGCTGTATATAGTATTTCTTTTTTTGTATCCAGTATTAAGCTAGGAGCACCAATTATTGATGGTTTTATGACAGAAAGACTCACAAAAGAGTATGTAATGCCATCACAGTTTTCACTGAGGCTTCTAATGTCGGCCTGGGCCGCACTGAATGTGTTTGTCAGTTCCAAGCATAGACAGAGGTGGTGTGTGAGTGAGTATCTGGCCATGGAAGTGGGATATACTGTGGAGTACGAAGTGTTTATAGTCTTGTTGACCAATTTAACCTCCCAAAGAGTTTACCCATCCCCATCAAACTGTATATAAGCTAATAAAAAACTGGAGAGCACAAGTAGTAGGTCTGGATTTCAATACAAGTGCTTGCTGCTCACAGTAATGATTGTGAGTGACAGTTCTGATTCCTGTGCCCTGCCAATACCTGTGTGACTCAGGTGACCTAAGTGGTGGTGGCCTGCAGGTTGGTTCTAGCTTCTGGGGCGGTATTATCCCACTTTGTCTTTTTGGAGCTGTTTCTGAGTCCACAGAGAATGTATTAATGCCTCCCCATGTCAGATCTCCTGCTTGACATGCACAGACCTCCCTGTTTGGAGCTGCAGGCAGCTGTTTGTATGCGAGCTACAATGACAGGTTCCAAAGTAGGCATCTAACCCCTACCACTGAATAGCCTGAACTATTTTTCAGTTATCTGAGGCCAGTGTATAATAGTTTATATTGTTCAAAATACATCTTTTTCTTTTTTTTTTTCTAATTTTGTAACTGTTTCCATTGGTATATCTATTGATCCAAATACAACAGAATGGTCTCCCCAGCAGAGTATAGGTGTTTAACAGCCTCGATCAAAGAGATGAGCTTAGTGTCTTGACATGTAGCAAACCTGTGTTATGACAACAGGGAAAACTGCATTCTAAAGATCCACTTGAGAATTTTTGACTGGTCTTACCTATCATGACATCAAAAGCAAAAGAAATCTCTGTACAAGTGACAAGTATCAACATAGGTCTGTACATTCAAAGTTTAAACAGAAGACTTGTAACTGACTATATATTTTTTACACAGATTTCTTAATTTCTTTAGCAGTGGTTCAATTTCACACCTTCTCACCTTTTAGCAGTATCTACATGTAACTCCCTGAAGAAGACGTTATATTGTTAGTAAAAATAGCTCAGGTTCTAGAAATAAGAAAGAGTCCGCTTCATCAGTGTATGTGAATGGGCTTCTGTTGGCTGAGTTTCATTCCTGAAATCTTTTCTTTTGCTGTAGGTCAAGATTGCAAGAACAATCCTGACTACAAAAGATAAAATTAAAGCTTACATAGACATCTATGAAAATGCTGTGGCTGAAGAGAAGGTGAGGTTCTCGAAAAACACAAGGAGATCCAGAATTAAAATATACTGTGTCTTGATAATGAAAGAACGTACTTCATTGTAAGCATGGGATGAATTCAGGTCAGCTCTCTGATCTACTCTAGATTCCTATGATGCTTGGAAGCACTTGGAAGAGCACCGTGTTCTGTATTGCTAAGATACAGGCAGGTGGATGCTTTTTTAAAAGTAACATTGTGGTAACATGAAAGCTTTCTGTTTTCCTTCTAGAATCTGGAACATGGTTTTACAAAGGAGTTTGCTGATGTACCTGCTGATCTCCTTGATGAACTTTTCCAACTTTACAAACATCGACCAAAGTAAGATCCCCTTGATTCCATCTGTGTAAACGCTAGTATTTCTTTTGTGTCAAAAATTACAATCCTATTTATTGCAGTAGCCTAAATTATTTTGATAATCAGTAGACTGCCTGCTTTTCACTAGATATATAGCTAACAATGGTTCATTTCCTACCATATTGTAGTCGGTGTTTTGAGTACTTCTCTTTCCTTATTCACTCCACACAATCTGTTTAAAATATAATCTAAATAATCATCAGTTCTCAAAAACATATATTCTGTGTAAGATGCACTCTTACCTATTTTCTCTGTGGAAGAGATTGAGAGTATGAAGTATTCGTAGTTGTTTGTGAGATTCTTTTATGCAAGAGAAGAAAACCCAGTAAATACTGTGTGTACTGTGTATGTGCACTAGGACCCTGGTGACAGAAACGCTCCTTGACACGACAAACCCCTACAGAGGTAGTTCTGGCTCAGCTGAAGATTACAAAGGTGCACTTACCCTTTTACTGAAAGCCATGGATGAACTGGATAGTCCTGAGCACATGCCTAATGGCTTAGACCCATCTATATGGGAACATTTTTGTCTAGCTAGACGAAATAAAATGGAGAGTGAGAAGCTGGTACGTAAAATTCTTTATTTTGCCAGTGTACTTCTTGATATAGGATCATAGAATGGTTGGAGTGGGAAGGGACCTTCAAGATCATCCAGTTCCAACCCCCTGCCCTGGGCAGGGACACCTCCCACCAGACCAGGTTGCTCCAAGCCCCATCCAGCCTGGCCTTGAACCCCTCCAGGGATGGGGCAGCCACAGCTTCCCTGGGCAACCTGTTCCAGTGTCTCACCACCCTCACAGCAAAGAATTTCTTTCTAGCATCAAATCTAAATGTCCCCTCTTTCAGTTTAAAACTGTTACCCCCTTGTCCTATGGCTCCACTCCCTGATCAAGAGTCCCTCCTCATCTCTCCTCTAGGCCCCTTTTTGTCAGGTCTTACACTTCTGTGGAGTTTAAGTGTAGGGTCAAGCTGGTGGTGAAATGACAATGCAGAATACATAAGCTGCGTTTGAGTTTGAAAGTTGCTTGTGGCCACATTCAGTTCAGAATAATAGAAATGTCACCAAGGGAAACCAGCTCTAGTTCTCCTGCAGAGGAAAATTAGCATATTAATGTGGACAGGTTTGATCAGAATGATAGTGACCTTGATATGGTTTTCTTTAAAAAAAAAAAGAAAAATTTCCTTTTCTCTATCCATACCAAAAAACTGTTAGTCTATTTGATTTCCATAGTCTGTTGGAGTTATTCTCTCCCATTAGCATTCTATACTTGTGCCAATGCACTCCCATATTCTTCTAGAACCCCAAGAGCAATTCTTAACAAAGAGTGTTGCTGGAAAGTTCTAACAAGCTGTTCGTTCTGTTTAAAAGCATGAAGGTGTACATCTGAATTATACATGACCTTTGACCAAGAGAATAGGAAATATAAAATTTCCCTTCATGTGAATAAACTATGCATAAATGAATAAATGACTTCCTGAGCAGAGTGTAAGGACTGCAGCCTCTCTGTCTCATGTGCTCTACTGGGATTGTAAAAATAGCAGGCTGCATATTTATACATACATATGGCTTCTTAAGAACTTGCCTTCTCTGTTCCTTAAGAGGCTTGCCCTGACATACTGACAAAGCTGGAAATGTTCAGAATGTCACAATATTCCTTGCTCAGGTGAAACAGAAAGCGCTAACACTGGAAGAGATGGAGGCCTTTCTCCAGAGAAGAAGAGATGACAACGAGAAGGTTAAGTCGGAAATAGAAGCCATTTTCCAAGAACTCACTTGGTAATTTTGTTTCTTTTCCTATGTTCATTTTAATGCTCCACCAGCTCAGAACCAAAACTTACATACTGAATTAAACAGCTGTGTTATCCAACTCTCTTTTATCTAGGATTCCTCTAAGAGGCCTGTGGTATTTCTGACGTGAGGTGTTACTGCAGCACATGTCAGCAGGCCAAGCCAGTCTTAATCTTCCATCTTAAGTAATGTCAGTAAGGATGGCAGCGTGGTCATCAATTCAAACTGGCTGCCTCAAGAGCTACATCATACAGTGAATCCCCCAAAGCCTTCAAGGCCATATATGTGCTCAGTTAAATTCCACTCGTGTAGGCCCTAGATACAGTGATCACTCCTGATTGCAATATGGTGCTCAGTCAGATGACACCTGTTTTCAACAAGCTGTTGGACCTGAAATACTTCATTTGTTCATGTACGTGACATATTTGTCACGTTTGTTGTCATTGAGGACCAAATCCCAGGATAAATTATACAAGAAAAGAGGTGCTGGCGGAGAGTCTTCTCCATTTCTTTTTCAGTAGTTGAACAGAGGTTCAGTAATGACTCTTTCTCTCAGAGTATCTGCTAGCATGTGTTAAACTGAATCCAGGGGTTGGAAACTTCATGTGTGGAAATAAGTTGCAAATTCTGGCTGGAGGCTTCAACCACTGCTGGGGCAGATGATGCAGACCCTCCAGCTGGAGCTGCAGCCTTTCCTGTCAGACCAGTGCCCATCATTCTGCCCCGCGGGTCACAGTACCCTTGAGCTGTGCAGATGGTCACAGACCATCACTAAACATTGCTTTTGTTTTCTGCCATTTTAGGCTGCAGGAGGAGAAAAGCAAACTTCAGATGAATTTGACTGTCCAGTTTCTGCTAAGACAAGGACAGGTGGAACTGGAAAGTACGGAGATCCCAGACTACACTGATGCCATTCTCATTAATAAGGCTATAATTGAAGAACTGAATTCCTCTATCATGGTAATTTACATTATCTGAAGGAAACTTAAGCTTTTTTAAAAAATGTATTGTCCTTCAGGGGCACTGCTTTTTCTCCAGTTTGACATCTAGTTTCAGTTCATCACTACACACTCCATTGCAAGCTAGAAGCTATTAAGAATTCTATAACATCTCTTACGAAGTAAAGATTGCAGTACAGACTGCTTTCTCAATATTTGATCAATACAGCTCAGATGAATGAAATGGCAACAGTTTTTAGACACACCATCACTTACACATGTGCTATAAATAGAAAATGCTAATACACTGGGCACCAGTGAGAAAGTTCCCTCATGGCAAACTTATAGTTAAGAAGCGCTAAGATTTTTAAAAAATTAATACACTTTTTTTATATAAGGTGAAATTGGTGATCCTACTTAAAACAGTTCTTCATATTCTCATTAAAGGATTGTTTCTTGGGTATTCTGGCTGTACAAAAAAGGCTTGTTACTGCTACTGCACAAATCCTTGAGTACCTTACACAGAGCAAGTCTGTACTGTGTAGAGTTAAAATGCCATCACACTTATATAATAGATATAAAGATGGAGAGGAAGGTTAGTTGTCATTTTCTCCATCTCCTTCTGTGATCCAAGGCTGCGGCCCAGAGCATAAAAAGGAACAAAATTCCACAAAACATAACCATCTGGAGCAAAGGCTGGAAACAGACCACAGTACAGCTTGTTTTCCTTACTAAAATTATAACTTTGGAAGCTTGCCCATCTTGTTGCCCATAATTATTCCGTAATCCGTAACCTGTGTTAATGAAGATTAATCTATTTTTTCAGGCTGAAGGAGAAAAAAAAATTGCTAGCATGGTGGAATGTAAAGACTTCTCTAAAGGAATACTTAAGCTGGAATGGGAACATAAAAAAATGAGAATGCAGATAGAAGATCTGAAACAGAAGGCTCGGGATATTGTGTCACTCCCTATTTCAAAAGATCGCCAGCTAGTGAGTTACTGTCTCTAATTTATATTTTGACTGCAGAAACTTTTGCTGCTCTATCTGTAAGATCATTTATACCTCTTAAGTGTCTTACTTCTGTAGAAAAACCTGTTGCCTAATAAATAGGTCAACAATTCAGCTTTCAAAGGGAAGTTTTACTTTTGAGATTGCTCATTGATGTAGTTGTTTGGGATGTTCAGGTGTAAACAAGGGCAAAATTAGCCCTAACTCTAAGTGTTTCAAAATTGGCCCCGAGAGTAAGCAATCAGGAATTTTGCAGCCACAAAGAACAAATCTTTTAAACAAAGCACCATAATGTCCTTTGAAGTGAAAGGTCTGAGGTGCCCCCATCTGGTGTCTCGCAGAAATACCTTAACTTGCTCAGCGTACAAAGATTTAGCCTTCCTACAGGAGCCTCGCTGAACCCCACTGAGCCATTTGGTGGCCCAGCAGATGAAGGAGAGAGAATTGTTTGCCACGTTTGGCAGGCAATAGCCAGCAGCTGGCCAGCAAGAGAGCACCCACATAGCTTTGAAGAAGCCCAGATGGCAGGCCAGAAAACATAGCATGGAGTTGTGGAAGAGCGGGAGAAGAGAGGTTGTAGGGAAAGCCTGTGGGAATTGCAGTAAGGGATGTAGAAAACTGCAGGGAAAGCTGATGGTTTTGTGGCAATGAGGTGAGGGACATAAAGGTTTGGAGCATGGAGCATGGAGCATGTGAGGATGGGTAGGCATAGAATATTGCAGTGGGGAGAGCTATAAAGCACAGGGAAAATGAAGAACTTTGGAGAGCTGGAAAGGATATTGCAATTCACTTAAGAGACTAAAAGAAAATCCAAAACACATGTTTTGCTCAGGCTTAATTTGTTTTGCTGCTCTCCAAACTGCTTGTTCTCTTCTGAATCACAGCAAAGGGACTACCATACCACTAACAAAACAGTTTTCCAAAGAGGTGATGTGACAACACACTGAAAACTTCTTGTACCAAATTTATCACCAGTGTTTCTGTTAGCTCAAAGTTCATTTAAACTGATGAGCAGAACTATTGCTCTTCAGAGAGAGTTAGACATGCCCATAGCAAAGGCATATACCAGTTTAATTGGAATTCAAATGCTCTGAGGGGCTTGAAATGTGGAGTTAGAATCATAGAAGTGTCTGGGTTGGAAGGGACCTTTCAGATCATCGCGTCCAACCATCAACCTCACTCTGATAAAACCCATCACTAACCCATGTCTCTCAGCACTAGGTCAACCCGGCTTTTCAATCCCTCCAGGGATGGGGCCTCACCCCCTGCCCTGGGCAGCCCAGTCCAAGCCTTCACAACCCTTTACCTGTCAAAATTGTTCCTCATCTCCAACCTGAACCTCCCCTGGTGCAACTTGAGGCCATTTCCTCTTGTCCCATCACGTGAGGGCTGTGAATGAAGCAGTGAGTGGAAACACTTTAGTGCTGTAGGCAAGGAGCCTGCTGCATCTTCCCTGTTTCTCCTCTTCTAACTAAACTAGAGCAATTTTATATGTCACTTTGGTGGGACAGTATGAAAGGAAGGATGAATCCACATCTTCAGAAAGCTGTCTGCTGCCCATCATGGGTCATAGAGCCTGTTTTACCATTTTATCTGGGACCTGAATTACTATGCAGATATAAGAACAATAGAAGAAGTAAGAATTACTAGGAAGTCACTTGACAGGAAATAATCACTTTGTTCTCTGGCCCAATTTTCTTGGTCTTTGTTTCCATTAGCACATGATAGATAACATTCTTTTTAACAGCTCTACAGTCTAGTATTCACACAACATCCAAAAACGTCCTTAAAATGTCTGTTTATGACAACTAGTAAGCCTTTCCACTGTGCAGAATTCTAGTTTTTTGAGTTCCTTATAGTAAAACTATCTTTACCAAAGTGTGGAATTGTTGAGAATGGGCTTAATAAGATGATTTCTTTCTGGTTTTAATTCTGCAGTTTCTAACTGTGCTGAACTACGACAGCCGTATCGCCCACCGCATTTCAGTGATGGAGCAGACTCTTGGCATCATGGAGGAGGTAAATCCTAAGTGAACCACTTCATTTGAGAGACACGTCCTTAGTTTAAATGCAAGTCCTCTCCTTTACTGAGGCAAGAGGTGTTTGTAAGGAAGAACTGCAACTGATGTAGGCATATTAACTCCTCAGCTGATGCAAGGACTGTTGGAGCAAAGTCATAACAGCATGCAGTGATTAATATACATATATCCATGTATTTACTCATCTGGCTTTCAATCATAGAATCATAGAATGGTTTGGGTTGGAAGGGACCTTCAAGATCATGGAGTTCCACCCCCCTGCCCCAGGCAGGGACACCTCCCACCAGACCAGGTTGCTCCAAGCCCCATCCAGCCTGGCCTTGAACCCCTCCAGGGATGGGGCAGCCACAGCTTCTCTGGGCAACCTCTTCCAGGGTCTCACCAGCCTCACAGCAAACAATTTCTTTCTGGTATCTCATCTAAATCTCCCCTCTTTCAGTTTAAAACCATTACCCCTCGTCCTGTGGCTCTATTCCCTGACGGAGTCCCTCCCCATCTCTCCTGTAGCCCCTTCAGGTACTGGAAGGGTAAGGTCTCCCTGGAGCCTTTTTTTCTCCAGGCTGAACACCCCCAGCTCTCTCAGCCTGTCCTCATAGCAGAGCTGCTCCAGCCCTCTCATCATTTTTGTGTCCCTCTGCTGGACCTGTTCCAACAGGTCCATGACTTTTCTGTGTTGAAGACTCCGAAGCTGGGCACAGTGCTGCAGGTGGGGTCTTATGAGAGCAGAGAGTCATCTCCCATGGCCTACTGTTTCTTCAACCTGTGCTGAGGTGTCTGCAGCAGTAGTTCTCCGAAGTCTCTGACACCAGTCATACGTTCATTCTTGCATAGATCAATCCTATGGAGAGAAATCCACTTGCTGTGTTACTGGAATTAAATACTTTCTGAACATCTGGTGCAGATCTGCTTATCACTTCTTACACAGCACTGCCTATAAAAGTCACTCTTCCATTTCTAATGAAACATTCTTCCAGTCTTTGCTGCTTAATGTTTCTCTCCAGGAGCCTCTTCATGATATCACTACACCCCTATATTCAAAATAACAGAGAAACCACAACCTGATTTGCTGGCTCCCTTATCTATTTCAACATTCAAATTATGAATAGCCTTGTTTTTAAGCGATTCCACTTGATTTTTGCCAGGTTGCTCTAGCTGACATCAGCTTCCTCTTCAGGCTTTAGTATTTACCTTGTCCCTTTACAGCCCACCAGACAACTTCACCACAGCAACCCTTTCTTCAGCAGCTCCTAGTGTTCCCCCAGGCAAGAGGGTTTTGAACTCTCTGATTCTGTTGGCTTCCTTTCCTCCCTTTGCCTTTCAAGCTTTATCTTTAACACCCCTCTCTCCCTGACCCATACCTCTGTTCCCTGTCTGCTACTTCTGTTGGAACTCCATAAAGCATACTGGAATACAGTCTATGTGAAAGACACTATACAAAATAAAGCTAAAGTGGGCCACTAGTCAAGGTGAAATATATGAAAGTTTATTGAACTACAAGGCAGTGCTTCAGATAATAGGTTTTCATCATAAATTTGTCTGAGCAGCTTCTGTATAATCTCATATATTTGCTTTATTCATTTGGAAATGGACAGCTGCACAAGAAGAATGTGAAGAACCGTCGGAAACAAATCAGAGACTTGGAGAAGTGCATCAGTTTAAAAGAGCAAGAAAATTACGAGCTCAGCCTGAAGCTGAAAGAAATGCTTGTCTCTGTTTCAGAAAGGAGGCACATCTTTGCGGCAGCCGGTGAGTCACAGTAATGCACTTTAACTCACAAGCAAAGAGCATTCAGAAAATATCTCCCAAGGCTGGATGGGCCTGTTCTTCAGCACCAGCTAAGGCAAGGAACGCCTGTCCATCACTGCACGTGCACAAGTAGCAGTGCCCTTTGTACCACTATTTAACATCATTTACCTAAGAGCATACCTAGAGACTGATGCTCTCGCCAACCAAAGTTACTCCACTAAACTGCTGAAGTCAAAATGTTGTGGTAATTAATACCTTCACTAGGCAAGATGCGTTCATTCTTTCTCAGAACTGGTCAACCTGCTTCTTTCCAGCCATTTAGAGGGAACAGGAAGAAACGTGAAGCTGAGAAGGGTGTTCACTATTAGGAAAACTGTAGAGACCTTTCCACTAGAGAAAGATTTTCAAAACAGTAGGTACTTGCTGGAAACTAAAGGAAGTGCTTTTTGATTTTATTTTGGCTGTATTCAGTATTACAAAATCTCTGAAGCCCAACTGTGAGCCTTTAAAAAATGGTTGCCTATTTTATCCAGAAGTTGGATAACTACAGACTATGCATCCCCTACAAGCACAGGGTAACCCTTCTGTCTTGTGTTACGCAGACACACGGCACGTTTCTGAAAAGATTGCAAAGCAGCGTTACCGAGAGATTTTGAAGCAGAAACACCTGCGGGGTCTTGTAAAGGAACAGGAAGAACAGTTTGAAATTCTTCAGGCAGAAGCTGAAAGACTGAGATCAGGAACATTCCCTGTTCTTTAAAAATCAAAGTCCAGGTAGATGTATAACCCCATGGTCTTCTCCAAGGAAAAAGAGATTGGACATCTACCTTTTCTCCCCAAACCTTTCTTTCCTCAAACAATTTCTTCTGTAATTTCCTTTAAAATAACTTCAGTTTGAACAACGCACGTTTGTCTGTTTTGTGTATTTCATACCTAGCCTTATCCCCATTATATTTCAGTTTATGAGATGTATTTCTGCTGATTTGATAATATAAACTATGCACCTCATCACAGACAACAAAAGGTACAAGAAATTGTAGACCGACAGAAGAGCAGGTGTATTTCTGTATCCTTAGCTGGCACTATGCAATTGTAGAACACTAAAGTACTGCAAGAAATCCATGGATTTGCATCAGCCAAAATCCATGTCTATGTCTTTACTCATTTTGCTTTTTAAGATATATTTACACCTGTGCTAGCACAGGTGTATGTTGCTGGGATGCTGGAGGTGGATAACCACGTGTGATACCAGGCCCAGCTGCTGTTCATAGCATCATTGCCACCAGTAGCTGAGGAGGAAGAGAGGGTTATGATTCACCAAGGGGAAATCGTGCTTGACCAATCTGACAGCCTTCATGATGGCCCAACTGGCTGGTAGATAAGGAGAGAGCAGTGGATGTGTGGATGTCAGCAAGGCGTCTGACACTGTCTCCCCCAACCTCCTCAGAGGTGAGCTGCAGAAGTGTGGGTTAGATGAGAGGGAGGTGGACTGAGAACTGGCTGATTGGCAGAGCTTTGGGCACTGTCACACTTGACAAACGGTGACCTTAGGGAGAACAAAAAGCAGACAGAATTCAGCACAGTATATACATAGGCCATCAAGAGAAAATAAAGTTAATAATTAAAAATAATTTTGAACAGACAACATTTATTGGAGGATAAATGAAATGCTAAAGTTTTAATCTACTTTATGATGTTGTATTTGAAGCAATACCATGAGACAAGGCTTTTTTTTTTCTTCTTTATTTGAAGAGAGAAAACACCGTGGCTCTCACATGAAGTAGTAGAACAGACAGATAGCGGTTACGATTTTCTTGCCTTGTATTATCTCAGGCTGTGGCAGAATGCTTCAGAGAAAGCTTTCCCTAAAGACAGCTTCTGGACCAGTATCTGAAAACGAGTGCATTATGGCACATTTCCCTCAGTAATAATTAAACATCTCACTGCAGCTTGAGAATATTAACAACATAAAAATCCCAAAATGCTGTCAGCAGGAAAACATTTGTAAAATGGGGATGTATCTATGAACAAAGAACTGAACCCTTCCCCATCTGAACATCAGAGGTGACAATTAATTTGAGTTCATTATTTCACAAGTAAGCATGCAAAGACTAATTAAAGAATGGACTGCCTTCTACCTGTTAAAGTAGGACTTGATTTCATTCTACTTTTATTGAATAGCTACTCACTGATCAAGTTACCCACCAGATCTTCCAGAACAGCCTGACTTCCAGCTTTTCCATGAAGCAGTGCCTTTTGCAGTGCCTACAGCTTCACAAGTGTCTCCTGAGAAAACCTCCTACCTTCAAAGCATAGAGTCCACTGTCTGATCAACACTTCTTACGTGATCAGAGTTCGTTCAGTCCTTTCTGCTTACGTGTGTGTAACTGAAAGCTTTGCACTTGTAGATTATGCATCTACAAAGTCTTCTTCTGTCCTGCTGTAGTGCAATAGCTGGTCTTCTAAGCCAAAAGTATCTATCAGCTGAGTGAGACTCACTTTCTTGCCATCAGCAGAAAAGGCTGACTGCAGTTCATACAGCATCAGCTGGGTGCTACTTCTCCATTTCACTATCAAGGCCTGCAGTTCCGACAGGTTGTTCTGAAATTGGGACACACACAAAAATAAAAATTGTCATTTGCTGAAATGTGGGGGGTTTTGATACCCTGGTCTACTTCCATAAAACGTCTTCAACTAAGACAACACACAAACACCACACCCACACGAAAAGTCTGTGTTGTTGCTTAAGTTAGTGAGGATTACGCTACGAATTCAACTTCAGAGGATAACTCAAAAGTGCTTTTTCAGAGGCTCAGCTCACCTTAGATCGGTACATCTTAACCAGTTTGAGCCTCCGAAGTAGTTCTTCCTTCTCTTGCACTTGTTTCACCAGCCTTAATTTTTCTTCCAGGGGCTGTTGCTGACTAAGATCAGGCTGTAGCACATCAGAATTCTCTGCTGATCCACAGAGACCGCTCTCCCCTAAGGGACTTTTGAAACACGTACGTTCAGCGCTGCCTCTTTCCAGGTTTTCAGAACCATCTTGTAGTGTGGAACTTGTCTTTGGCAGGCACCCTCTCTCAGCATCAGCACAGTCTTTTTCTTCAGAGTCTATTTTAAGCCGCTTTGCCACTGTAAAATTAGCATTAAATGAACGTCTTGTTTTCCTTAATCGCTCCCTCAGAGCTGCACTCATTGGCTACAAAAAAAAAATAATACACAAACCCAATGAGTTTTGAGAGAACAATCTAATTCTTGATCAAAGAACTGTTTACTCTGGTTATTATTTACATAGAATATCTCATATATGCAAAGATCATTGTAAAGCCAGACTTCCTAATTCTCTCTGTAGCTTTCACCAACTTGAACAAAGTCAACTTCTTCCTTTCACATGTATTTGCACACACAGCTGCAAGATACGGAAAGATGTTCCTCATTTCCTAGGAGCAAATCCTGTATTCTCTTGTGGCAGAATATATATAGCATATCTTAACTTAGCTAATTTCATTCCATCACGTTCAATTTCCCCCTCTGGTTTAATGGAGATAAGGCTCAGGTTTTTGGCTTTTCCATCCTACCACAGACACACACTTTCTACTACAGAGTAGTAAAAATGATCTGTATGTTTCTGACTTGTTCATGCTTTAAGATCTAATAAGAGGTTTTTATGTTTTCCTAAAAAAAAGAGTTAACAATTATTTTTTTATAATCTTTGTCTAACAATTTTATCTGTGAAAATATACTAAAATATGAGAGAAAGGGATTAGTTAAGGAACACATGCAAACTAGTCCTGTCCAGCAAAGGCCTGGATGCTGAGTGTGACAGCATCACCAGGGAGCACACTAGGATGGACACCAAAGCAGAGCTCAGCGTTATGGAGAAAACATGCCAAGGGAAAGCAGGGTACTTGTTACAGCATGTAATTTTGAGGTAAAATGGAACCAATTTTCTGTTCAGTAATTTTACTTTTTAGCTTCTAACTCACTCAACTCTGTCATTAAGAGCATATTGTTCAGAAACTGTTCATTCTCACTGTGATCAGACCTGATCACACCCAGGGTTGGTGCAGAGAGGCCCTGGCTTATACTTATTGCTGGAACAGCCAAGGGCAGGGAATGGGGTTATTTGCCCCATTGAGGGGTCAGAAGCAAAAAAGTCTCGAGGGGTCACCCCTGTGGGGAGGAGGGGAAAGAAGAGGTGACCCAAACCTCACCAACTGGGTATTCTGATCCATCTGCATCACTCTCAGCATAAAAGCTTGAGGGATCAAAGGGTCAACTCTCTTTATTCAATAGACGTCTGGGGAGGACCCTGTCTGTTCATCTGCCTTTGATCCTGACCCGTGATGTCCTGACTTCAGAGCTGGAATCCAGCTCCGGTTCGTTGCCAGGTCAAGTCTAGGACATTTTTTCCCTGTGCCTGCTGCTGATGTGATCATCATCCTGGGAGCTTGATACAGTTTTGTATATAACGTGTACCTTTTTCTTCCTTTTAAAATGGTCTTCTTATTATTTCATTATTTATTAATATTTTCATTGAAGTAGTTCAGTGGGTTTTTTTCTAAACTCATAAATCTCTTTAAAAAAAAGAGAGGAGAGAAAGAGATAGGGAGGGAGTGAGGGAGGGAGGGGCTATCTGTCATTCTGGTCAGTCAATCCAACCAAAACCATGACACAGCACAAGCAGAAGTCACACAAGAAGTTATTCTGTACACACAGCAACCCAGAAACCAGGATTTGAAAAAAATGAAGATGACAAATTAAAAAAAAAACAACAAACACCAACAGAAAACACACCACAAACTCTAAATAGCATTGAAATGTATTAGTATGGCTTTGGGGTACAGTACTCCACCACTTTCTGTTCATAGCAAAAATCTGCACGTTCCTTACCTGGACAAGCTCGTAGCTATGGTCACAAGCTACCTGTCTTCAGTCTCCCAGCAAACAGTACCTTCCAACCTACTTGATGATTTCACAAGCATTTTTGTTCCTACAGAATCACATTATTGGAAAAACAAGTAAGTGTTCATACCTGTTTCCCTGAACTAGTTCCCTGTGGAGCTGCTCTCCCAGAATCCTTTGGAGTATGGCACAAAGATGTCATTTTATCAAGCACTGGTTCTTCCATCTGGAGATGGGTAGCAGTTTCTGTTAAAAGAGAGAATGAATTCTGTATGGTGCCATTTTCACCCAGTTATCATGAGCCACGTGGCTACAGAAATGAGTAAAAAGCTCTAATAAGAAATACTAAGGCTTATTTCCTAATTTTTAAGTTCAAAAAGTCATCTGCATAAGTTACAGAACTGTTTCATGTGCTAAGTAGCATCTTGCTTTGCAAATGACTTTCCTTCAAGAGAATGAATGACACTTCTGCTACAAAGTATCTCACTGTGAATTTTGTATATTATTTTCCCCTCACTCCTAAAGCTCTATGGATTTTTTTCTTAAAAAGATGAAAAATATTATGAGAAGTCTTACAGATATTCTCTATTATAATTTTTTTCCTATTTGATATCCTCTTTCAAGTGTTATAAAGGAGCACAACAACTTATGAAGCACTCAAGCCTGTTATAGTATGCCTATAAATCCAAGGTTAGATCCTGCAATATTGAAATAACTCATCAAAAAAAGCTCACTCCAAACAAACAGTATTTTTTAGCCTTTACTGATTGTCTAATGTGAAAGAATAATCCTCATTAAGGCTGGTTGTGAAAAACCAGTCCTTTCATTTAACTGCATCCCAAGTAGTGATAAAAGGATTGTTGGGAGCCAGAAGTTTCTTATTGTCCACAGGTATAAACAATTTTCTATAAAACAAAATAATTGGGTATGCAGGTCTGTGAAAATAATTCACTCTCTCACTTGACCTTTCTGGGGGTGCTGCTTTAAAAAGTAACTACTCACACAAGTAGAATTTTAGATTAAAAGTAAGCATCCCCAGTTCAGTCAGAAAAGTGCTTTAATTAAAATGCTATGTCATACCTCTCAGCAGGTACCAGCTTCAAATTGTTTTGGCAGTGTTTAACTTCGTTTAGCACTTGTGAACCACCTGCTAATGACCAAAACCCAGCTGGAAAATCATCAGCTACACCTCTGTTTATCTGCAAATTGCAATTAGGAGTTTCAAAACAGAAGCCTCTTAAAAAATAAAATCCTGTCAAAGAAGTCACTAGACAACACAAGAGTGGCACAAGTCCCTCTTCAGAGATGAAGCATACCAAAGCTTCAATATGCCAAAGCCTTACTAGCCCAGCAACCCTGGTCTTCCTGGCTCTATTCCAAAGGACACAGGTCCTCATTTATCTTACAAGTCAACATTCTACCACCCCCACCCCCACTGTTCACACTTCAACATGTTATTCCATTAACAAAACCCCAGACTTTAGTAAATCAAGTCTAGATAATTGGGTATTTTAGCAATCTGTCAATTAAACAGGAAATCCACAGCACCCATTAAATATAATGCAAATTATCACTCAATTCTTAATGTAAGCAAGAGCCCAGAAAAAGCTACACCATGCCTACATACACAGTACATCATAAACATGTAATAAATCTTACCCAGCAGCAAAATAAATTCAAGAGCTAGTTTCAACAGACTTCTTCAACTCTCTCAAAATAAATCCTGTGACTCTCTGCCTTTACATTCTAATGCAGATTGTCTTCAAATGACAGTGACTATAATGAATACTTCTTCCAATGGCTCACTAATGCTGTTACTTTAGCCCTTGGTTTGGCAGCACATCCACATACATGTCCTGTATCCTTAAATCCTTCCCGAAGATCTCAACCCAAGAATTCTTTACACGTTCAAGCAGTGATGGTATTTATCACACAGAAAAATCATTCTGTCCAGCATGTAAGGAAAACTCGGACTAGAAGGGGAAAAGGTAATTTTGCACTTACTTGATTTTGCACTTTGGGTAAGTCCCTACCTCAATTTTCCTACATAACAGCACTCACTCCATTTGCATTCTCTCACCAACCCAGGGCTGTATTAACAGTAACCTTTTTCCCTGGCTCCTTCTCCACCCCACAGGGAAGCGGAAAGAAGGTTGGGCAACCCCTAAGCAGGGCAGCAGATCCGGGGACCTGCTTCTGAGGTGATGCACGCAGAGCAGAGCCCCGCAGCACAACGACAGCCCAAGCCAGAGGCTGCACACACGCCGCAGGACGAGCTGAGGCCCCTTACAGAGCCCGGAGCTCCCAGCCCCAACGCGGCCTAGCGCGCCCCGAGGCCCCAGCTGGGCCAGGACCCGGAGCGGGAATCAAGAAAGGAGTCAGGTCTCAGAGACCCTCTGCCCCCAACACCGCTCAGCCGTGGGGAACCGCTCCCCTCAGGCACCAAGAAAAGGGAGCCGAGAAAAGAGAACGCCGACCGCCAGCGCCTCACCGGCCCCAGGGGTTCAATCTCCCGCTGCCGGGAGGAAGGGGCGGGGCGCCGGCACTGCGCCTGCGCGGCAGCGTGCCCAGCCCGCGCGGGCTAATTTGCGCCTGCGCGCAGCAGAAAGCGGGGTTGGAGTGGGGAGGCTGTGGTGCGGGCGGGCGCGCGAAGGTTGTTCTTGTGGGCGGGCGGTAAAGGTGCGGTGGGACGCTGCTGCTGCTGCTGCAAAGTTGTGGGGCAGAGCGGGTCTTATGGAGCACTCAGTGTGGGGCGTCGCTGGGAACCTCGTACACACGTCTGTTATAGCTGGCATGCAAGGCCAGCTTGAGCCTGTTACCCCATGGCTGGGGTTTTGGCCAAAGCTAGGTGCCATCTCACCAGGGAAGGGGCTTCTGGTCTCAACAGAGAGTGCTCCACACCATGAATGGCAGGGCAGGCCCGGGCTTTCAGCGCAGCCAAGGGAACCACAACTGTCCACCTCAGGCCAGCCCTAGCCTCTTCCTTCAGGCACTGTCTCCTCAGAGAAGGGGAAAAGCTGTACTTGAGGAACGCACTGGGAGAAGTACCATCTGAACAACGTTATCTTGGTTGTGAGGGAAGATGAAGAAACATGACTGGAAAATCAGGCAGGTGCATTGTGATTGTGACAAGGGGCAGCCCCAGCTGTAGTTGCAGTTGTGCAGGTCAGAGCAGGGCTAGAGACTTCCCTGAAAACTCAGAAGTGCTGCAGAAGCGAGCTCGATTTTTGTATCTTTATCAGCAAGCTTCCATTCCGGGCTGCAGACCTGGTTTCCCCATGTGGATTGACATTTCTCAAAACTGATTTGTACAAAATATTTATCCAGTATCACTGTCATGACTGAGAAAATGAGCTGCAGGAGCCGAAACGGTGACAGCCCCCAGCCCACAGGATGATGCCCCGCTGGTTCTTCCATGCTGTGCGTCCAGGCCTCACATGGCTGTGCTGTGTGCTGCACATGGAGTACACCCTCCCACACACTCTTGCTAGATTATGTCCTTAAATTGTGTAGCAGAAATGAATTAATTTCCTGCCTGGTTCCTCCTTAGGACGACAGAAGAGGCTGCTGGCTTTTCTCTTTGCCTTGTGTGACTCCCATCTCTATTGAGACGAGGTGCGCTCTTGCACTGAGGTGAGTGAGCACCGAGTGTTGGCATGATAATATGTTGGCAGTTTCAGTGCTTTTGACCATAAATCTACATAGATTTACTCATTACAAATAGAATTTCACAGGAATGATAGCAACCATTTTTTCTCTTACAGTAAAAAGTATCTCAGCATTCAAAGCCTGTCTATAACAAGTCACTTTGGGAAATCTGAGAATGTGGAGCTCTTAGATTACTCCTTTTATAAGAGTTGACTATCTGTGGGTAAAATCAATTTAGAAATAATATTTTCAGTAGTAAATGTGGGAATTTAGAATTATATGATGAAATTGTGTGATCACTTACAACCATTGAGCAAAAAAACTTTTTCTATACCTCAACGGTTGAGGCAGTTTGGAGCCATTTTTAAACCTACTCCTTTTTTTGGTTTTCTTTTGTTTGGTTGGTTTTTTTAGATTGGTTTTGTTGTTGTTTTTTTTTTCTTTCTGTTTTTTAAGTATTTGCAACTAATTTCAGGTTATAACTATTTTATTTGTTTAGTATGTTAAAAATGGATTCCAGAGTGCAGCAGGAACAGTGCTAATAGAACTTCTGCTGCAAATGGTATCAAATGGGTTGGGTCTCAAATAGAGTGGAGCTTTAAGATGGCATGTCTCCAAGTTCACAACATATTTCCTTCTGTCTCAAGGATGGTCCCAGCTTTTAAATTACTCATGCTTCGTTGTACAGACATGTTAACAGTTGAATTGCACAAGAACAACAGAAAGTTTGAGATTTTAGATCATTTGCCAGCTGAGATTCCAGTAAGATTTTACAGGAACATAACACATGAAAAAGTCATCCTGTGCATTATCGTTGCTGCTTTGTTAGAGTCACACCCACGTGCCCCACCCCAAGTGAGGACTACAGTCTGCTTGAGATTGTGAATATAGACACTTGCATACATTGGGTTTACGAGTTTAATGTACTCATAATGTACTCATAGTTTAATGTAGATGGAGTAGAGAAAGGGAATTATTATCATTGGTATTCTCTGATGGGTCATTGCTCTAGGAAGAGATCCTTTCAGGTTTGCATTAAATGTTTTGCTCTGTTTTCCACTTCTACCTATCAGTTTACTTGGTGTTTACATGTAGTGAGGCAAAAACATGACTTGTCCAAGATCTGGCAGGTGAGTTCTGGTGGAGCTGGGAAATAGTGTCATCAGTTACTATCTAGTGACTATCCTGCCACCCTCACAGGAAAGTAACTCTTCCTCATGTTTAGATGGAACTTCTTATTTACAAGTTTGTGACTGTTTCCTCTTGTCCTGTTGCTGGGCATCACTGAAAAAAGACTGGCTTGATCCTCCTGACACCCACCCTTGAAGTATTGATAGGTGTTGACCAGATCCCTCCTCAGCCATCGCTTCTCCAGACTAAAAAGACCCCAGTCCCTCAGCCTTTCCTCATCAGAAAGTTGCTTCAGACCTCTCATCATCTTTGTAGCCTCTGCTGTACCTTCTCCAGCAGTTCCCTGCCCTTCCTGAACTGGGGAGCCCAGAACTGGACCCAGTGCTCCAGCTGAGGCCTCCCCAGGGCAGAGCAGAGGGGAAAATTACCTTCCTCCACCTGCTGGTCACGCTCTTCCTGATGCACCCCAGGATGGGCTTTTCTCCCTAAACACTTGCCAATGGGTAACTGAAATGCCAGTCAGCCTGCTAAGTCTTAAGGCACATGAGCATTACCCCCTTCTCATTTTCCAGAAATCTGTTCATCATGTGTAAAGCCAAATGTTGTATCCTGATGTATGGAATACGCTCTGTGCTGTCTGCCTCTTCTCTCTCGCCTGAGGCAGGAGGGTGGAGTGTTTTTATGAACTTAACCACTAACTGCTGCAGAAAGTTTTAAAATCCTACCCACTTCAGCATGGGCCTGGGGCTGTATTTTTGCTGGCTGCAATTCACTCCTGAGAAAATGTTCTGACTTGCTTAGAGCCACGTAAATATATCAAGGGAAGGGCTTTATAGACCAGATTCCTGGATTAAAACCAGTTTGCTACAACAAAATCTGTCCTTAGGAGATAGGTTCTGCTCTCACAATGGTGCAAATGGCCAGTAATTACAGTGAAGTCACCAGATGGTATCAGCACGAAGCTGAAGCAGAAGGAAAATTTTGTTGCCTTTTCTGCTTTACATCTGGGGCTTGGGTAGATGATCCCTTATTTTTTTACTTAAATTTTCAAGTTCTCTGTCTTGAAAAGAAAAACTGAGATGATTTATTGTAGCTGAGAGGCACAGCAATTTGTCATTACAAAAGGAAATGTAAGAGCCAGCTGAGATGGGCTTCCCAGTTCTCGCTGCCCCACGTGCGAGTCACCGAGTGGGTGAAGCACGGTGCTAATAAAGGGGAACAGCACAAGACACTTGTGGGATTTTCTCTGACACAGTCGTGCCAAAAATTGCTGTTTGAAGTCTTTACAAGACTGTGGCAGACGAAGGAAACAAGAAACAGAGGCCTTCAGTGTTGCCTTTGCTGTAGGCCTTGGGTGGACGCAGGGGATTAAGCTGGAGTACCAAACAAGTAGTCCAGTGAGCAGGTGCACACAGATGGAGGTGCACACCTTACCTTCTTCTTGGACTCCTGGGGGTTTCACTTTTCCTCTGAGTGTAGACACAAGTGAGTAGTGTCCATCATCACCAGCTATCAAGTTGGTTTAGAACAAATAACCCGTCTGCCAAGCACACCTCCTTCCCTACCGATCTGCAGCATCAGCAAGCAGGATTTAAAACTATGCTTCCTCCCTGTTATTAGGAAACAAATCGTGTCATTTAACTGAGACTAGAGAAAGCCTTACAAGGTAAAATATTAGAGATCTTTTCCCAAGGATGAAATATGAATGTGTTATTCAGGGGACTTTTTCATTTCTGGATACTGCTGACAATAATGTCCCATCTAGAGGGCTGAGATTTCAATGGGGCAAAGTTGTCAGGCGCTGACCACACCGACGTTGCAAACCAGGTTCACAGGTTAATACGTGAGACCTGGCTTAAAGTTCTCTCCTTTTCTCTTGGTCATACAATTAGTAACTTAGAGAACGTTTTAAGTGTGCATAATTGTTGTCATACGGGGGATATGTCTGTGTTATTCATGAAGGCAAAACCACATGTCTGAAGACAAGTTGCCTCAGGATTGTGAGGCAGGCAATTCCCCAAGAGTTGTGAACAGGTATGAAACTCTCACTTTTTAATAAGAAGGCTGAAGCAAATTCTTTAAAGGTCAAAAGATGTAAGATACTCACAGACAATGGGAACTCAATAAACACTTGCTTATCACCCCTCCTCTCAAAGTACCCAGCTATAGGGAAGGCAACGAGAATGTCTTCTGTGACATTGCCTTTAGCAAATAAAATGTGCAGTGAAGCTTTTTGACTTCTCGTTTGTTGAGTAAAATATGCTGTTGATGGCAGTTATGGCTTATTTCAGAGTGGATATTTCAATGTTGTGAGCTGTATTGCTTTTGTTGCAATTATTTCCAAAGTCATTTCAGTGCAAATTTTTCATTCACATTTATATCTGAAATAAGGGTATTTTGAGTCCCTTTCTCTACGTAGCCATAAATAAGAGCTATCCTGATGAGTGGGTGGTATCTTCTTACAACTTCAATGGGTTGAAGTTATTATACTTCCATTATTTTTACTCGTTATGTTGCCTTCTGGCAGAAGGGCAGCTTAGCCCTTGTGACATTTGAAGTCATTGAGAAAGCTCCTACTGAACTGAAGGGAAGCAGAACTATGTTATCCTGATGGGAGTTAGCAGAAGTGTGGCAGATGGAGTGAGCTAATGGTGTGATTTCATGTGGTGCTGAGATAACTGGCATTGCAGCTGACTGCGTTAGCAAAAGCGTTTCACACTGGGTTTAATGTGTGAGAAGGGAACCGTTCACATTGAGGAAACTGTATTTTGGGTGAAGAACATTAATCTTAAATGGAGTCTAGGAATGGTGAACTGATGCTAAGTGAAGAAAGAAAATTCTTTGATGAACGAAGTTAGCAAGTGCTGCCCCTTTTTAACTGGGGATGTTTTCCCACTGGTAGCCCACGTAGCTTTGGGGTTGTGTCCTGGCATCAGTGACCTCCATCACGCGTATCACTAGTCACTGAACAAGCTCTCTTTGTCATCAACAGCCATGCCATACCAGTTCAAGTAACACTCCTGCAGCTGGAAATCTTCCAGACTTTTACAGCTGAAAGAAGAGTTATTCTGTTTCTGATGTTTTAAAGTATAATACATTTTTTCCTTGAGTTAATTAAAAGCACTTTATGGGTAACATATGCCAGAATAAGCTATTTCATCATTGTTAAATGCTTGTTAGAAACTCAACACATGGGTATGCATTGACAAGTTTTCTCTTGAAAGATTTCCCAGGAGTTAGATCAGCAGACAGATCACCCTGGAATTTTAGCTAGCAAATACCCTGCCTTTTCTTGAGTCTGTGAAAACGGGCATGACTGCCTGAAAATGATCCACATTGCAGTCTGGATAGGAAGTCCTATGTGGGATTCATTTTTCTAAGATCAACAGTACATGTATGGCTGCACCCTACTTAATCATATGTGATAGTCCAGATATATGGATTTGTAATGGTCAAGCCTGCACTCCAATTTTGTCACCAGACAACCAGCCTGAGGTATAGCTCTCTGGAGAGTCTACCAGCCAGTGGAGAAGTTGAGAGGACCTCAAGAAGCTAAAGAACTCAAACCTGTGTGCAAGAACCCTCTTCACAGATAAAATGGAGAAGTTGCTGGTCTTTTTTTCACTAGTTTGTTATTGTTCAGCTGTGCAGTACATTTCTTTTAGGAAAAGCTGTAGGATCCCACTGACACTGCAAATAGCTACAGTAAAGTAAATGAAACAGAAGTAGGAGCCTGTAATTCTATTAGCCCCTTTAACCCAACCATAGTTCACTGCCCTCCCTCCCGTGAGCTGATTGCTTTACACTCAGGCAATTGCTTAGTCTCTTTCCATTCCATCTTCTTCCCACTTGGTCTCTGTCTTCCTAAGTTTTCAGTGTAATATTTTATGTGCATGTATTGGCTTGTTGATTTCTTAATGTTTTGCTTGGTTGCCTACCCTTGGCACGCATTAGCTACCACAGGTGTTATTCTGTCTGTCACATTTTGTGTACTCAGATAGGGGGGATCAAACCTCTTTATTGATGAGGTTGGGAATATATGTATGTAGCAATGTCTCAGTAAGCATTAGGTATTGGACATGGCTCTTTATTGGCAAAAGAATTTGCTTGTAGACATATTTTAAGAACACCAGTTTCCAATACACACCATTCACGCCTGTGCTGTTAAGGAATAGCTTAGGAGACTGTAAGCAAAACACTGCCTGCTGGTTGGGTAGAGATTCACAACAATTTGTTACTGATTGTCCTTCACCAGAAAAAAACTGTTTTTACCTGCAGTTACAAGTTTAAAGACATCTGCAAAACTGCCAGATTGTTATTGTCAAAACAGATAGTTAACTGAAGTGTCAGGCAATTGAACTAGACCAGCATGTGTTTGACAGCCTTGGGCAATGCTGGGAATGAAGTCCCCAGTTTAGCAGAGTACTTCAATATGTATGTAGCCTTAAGCATGTGGGTAGTGCCCCTGATGGCTAGCAGTCCTTCTCGGTGATCTGAGGTCTGAGGAAAGCTGCAGGTACAAGACAAGCTTAGTCTGCTGTTGAAAACCGTAATAGCATATATGACAACAGCATTAAAATACATAAAAAGGTGGTGACAAGAAAGGAGATAAGTTACACTGAGAATGGAAGAGAGGAAGTGATCTTCAGCTGAAGCAGGAGATACATGTTTTGGAACTTCAAGACATTTTCTAACAGGAAGTGTGGTGAGATATGGACCAGATCCCCTTGGGAGGCTCTGAAACCTCGTGGGAATTTTTAAAAGTCTTTCAAAGAAAAATTTATCAAGAACAGTTTAAGGTGGAGCTGAGTCTTGGGACAGAGAGATGGACAAGATACCCAACAGAAGGCATTTGGAGCCTTATTTTATACATTTGTATAATTTTGTGTGCTTAAAATTGCACATCTACGTGAAAACAAATGTATAAAGATGCTCACAGAGTTTGTCATAGGCTGAGGCAAATGTCATGCTGTCAGAAGAGGGAGCAGTGGGTCACTGTTCTTACTGGGCTTCCTGTCGACACCTCATCTTCACAGATGACTCCAAAAATACACACACTTTTACTAGTGAGGGTTCTTCCCTTCAGATCATCACCTACATGGTGTTTTATCCAGTATCTTTATTTTGCCATCGTACCTAACAGAACGGTTTTCTTAGTATAGTTTTCTAATATTTGGGGGGTGAAGGGGGGTGTTAAATATTTTGCTCTGAACACTTGCTGAAAACTAAAACCATCTTTAGTTTTTGTGGTTACAAAGTCTTCAGCTGACAACTTTAATCATGGATATTATTAAAGTAGAAGACATTAAGGTGGAAGAACAGTCCCTTTGAAGGCACTGGGTAAGGAAGGCAGCCACCAGCCACCGTAACACACCTGGCACACGTGTGATAACAAGAAATATACCCAGAAAGATCCATCCTAGCAGGAACATCTAAAATACATAACATATGGAGAGAGGATGAGCCCAGGGTGCCTGGATTTTGATAAGAGAAGGCTGTGCATTATCACAGGTCTCAGAAGCTGAACTTTCGATGGAAACGAATTAATGAGAATCTGAATCACTCTGAAATTAAAAGTTTGAATAACAACAAAGTTTCCAGCCAGTCTTCTGGCTGAGAAGTGACACACAACAGACAGGGCTTTTGGGGAAAGGCAGTACTTCTGTGCTTTGGATAAGAAACAGAATTTTTCAAGCAGAGACATGAAAATAGAGGTGGGCACAGTCAGAAGGCTCAGAGCCAAGTTAGAAAAACTGCCAGGAACCAGAAGCAGAGCCTACTTAAATAGCTTGGATCCAAGTTTTGAGTGTTCACTTACAAATGTCTTACTTAGACGTATTTAAAATATAATCTGCTAGTCTGAAGTCAGTATTTAAGCCTTGGTACAAGCAAGGCAATGAAAAAAAAAGCTTCCTTTTCCCCCAGGGTTCTGCCCTACGAATTGAGCAGCTGGAGTGCAGTGTACTTGCCCTTATGCCACTATTTCTCCTTTTACTTTTGATTTTTAATACCTTCTTGGCACTGGAGAAAAGTTGGTTTCTAAAATGAGATTTCTCTTGCAGGCAACATTATGTGGAGGACTGATAGAATCACTGAGGGCTGTTACTGGGGAGAGCAAGGAGTGAAAAGAGTAACTCTGAGTCTAGGAGTCAGATTATGTACAAGCTTTCCCAGTAAAGCCACCTACTGCTCATTATCTTTGCCTGAATATCCCTTGTTTATATATTTGTTGCTTTACTCACTGAAACTCAAATTGTAATACTCAGCTTTTACAAAAATGGTGAGCTATTCCAGGAGAAGACACATTGTGGAAGGCACTTTGGCCCTGGCCAGTTTAGGATTATTTTTTCCTCGTACCCATCAGGAGAAATGTATGAAAGAAGTCAGCAGTTACAATGAAGAAGTATTCCTGCCTAGCTCCACAGAAGTATGAGTCCTGCTGAAAATAAAAACAATCAGCTCTGGCATATTGGAGAGCTGGTGACCTTAACAGTGTCATTTGGATTGTAACAGTGAGTTACAGATCCATTAAATTAGATGAATTGCAGTAGATGCAGCAACTTGGGTCATCTGGGTTCTAACTGTGCATGAACTGCAAGACCATCATGCACCAAAGAACTACGTGTTTTCTATAGAAATTATTATTATTACTACTATTTTTACTACTGCCAAACCAATAAACATGGGTAGATATTCCACAGACTGCAGTGTACTTCTGTGTTCTTTTGAAGCAGAAATACATAATAGCAAAGGGGGCTGCAGACTTGCACTGAGCTGCTTTCTTCTCTTCTGGGTGACAAATCTTCTCTTGGTTTATCCTTCAACAAAAGCTTTTTGATTGGAATTAGCATATCACTTGTGGTTTTGTGTGGCAAAGGTGTGTCTGGCTAGAGATTTGCTTGCAGAAGCATAATCTCTAATGAAAAGCAAGAAATTTGGAGAGGTGTGAGGGAATGTGAGCATGAAGAAAATAACAATGAGTGGGGCTGGATATTGCTTTTTACCTCCATGAGAAGAAAGCTGCAAACTAGAAGATGTTCTAGATTAAAGAACAGTGAGCGATCATAAAAAGGATTGAAAAACACCCGTTAGTGAGCTGCCAGCTATGACTTGACTTCTATAACATTGTGTAAATATTTATTCTCATTCTAAGTATTGATAAATACTTACAGAGTAGTCTCTTGACTACTCTGTAACTTCAGCCACATTCCAGCTTGTACTCATGTCCGTTCATAATTAACTCGGAGTCAAGGCTAAAAAGAATGTGTGGGGACTGGCTTAATTGAACCCTTGTATCTGTTTTTTCCGAATGATTCTGAGGAGAAGTGTTGAGTCTATAATGTGGCTGTTCCTTGTGGGTCTGTTCTGTTGTTCTGTCACTGTGGGAACGTTTGTATGGTCAGGAAGTCTGTGCCAGGGTGTCAGATGTAGATGTTAAACTTGCTGAAGATTACTGAAGTGCTGGCATAGCAAAATATTGGAAAGTCCACAAATGCTAGAATTGATTTCAACACAACAAGATACAGGTGAAAGGCACTGTGAAAGAGATAAATAATGAATATTTATAAAAAATACATATATAACAAAAGAATTTGAGAAAGATAAACCTTGTACCTTTTGGCCAAGATCTTAAAAAAAAAAAAGTCCAAGTGTGAAACAAAGTTGGATCCCAATTTCAGTCTGTGCCAGCTTCCTCCTGAGCAAAGATCTGTGTTACCTCCAGGATAACCACATGTGTGACACTGTACTCTCTCCAAACCTTTTAAATGACCAGGTTGAACAAAGACAGACCACTATGCTTTCTGCAAAGCTGATGGAACGTTGTCTTTTCCTAAACAACCAGTTCACCTTGAAAGTCAGGATAAAGGTGTGTTCTAGATAAAGACACTTCCCTATTGAAAGAGATCTTAGCAGGCTCTGACTCAGCTTCAGAGCTGCTGAATGGTATGACTCCTTTAATGCCTGGTTTTGATGTATTCTTGTGGAGTCAAGGGTTGCTTGTCATGCCCTGCTATGGCATTTGTAGCTTTTATTACTCCTGGCAGATGATAGTTTAAATCTGGTTGTCTTTGGTTGCTCTGTACAGTTGCATCTATTATTATCGTTGTTCAAGAACTGAATTCTGCCATGTAATCATTCAGTCCACCCCCTTATTCCATTTCCTCCTAAATTGGTTGATGAATTTGAAATGGCTTAAGATTTTCATCATATGGGATAAAGACATGTGAGTAGGAGGGGAAGGATACTGCACTGTACACGTGATTTAGAAGCTGTGACAATCCATCACAGCGTAATTTGACGTTGTGCACTGTGAGTGTCCTGTCCCTCTGTTGAGGATAACAGCATTTGCCCTTCTTTGATCTGTAGATCAAAGCTTCTAGGGGTGTGGTGTCGCAATTGGGGTATGAGCTTCTGGGTTGTATCACTTTAGAGAACTACAGTCAGAGTTCTCTTTTTATTCCAGGTGCAATAAAAACGAAGTCATTTTCTTGCCCTCTTCCACATTCTGCCTGCATCCTTGCCAGAGGCCACATGTGCAGTACAGAATATGGCAGCTTTGGTCTTTATAGCATCTTTGCTTACTGAAAACAGCATTTTAAAAAACCCACCAAACTTCAGAGCTGTTGTACCAATATCTTGTTCTGGGACCAGCTTTTTTTATTGGTGCTATAAACTTCATACTTCCTATTTGTAATAATCCAGTTCTGAGTTGAAGAGATTTGGCGGGGGGAAGAGGCAGACAAAAAGGTGTATGTAGCAGCCTACAAAACACATATTTAAACTGATACTGTACTCAGATTCTCTCTGTGTAACAGCTGATGTTTGTGGATAAATGAATATTACTTCTATCACGAGTAAATGCTTATCAAGAGAGGTATTATGAACAACTTAACCTCAGTATAGATCTGATGGTGCATGTACTTAGGCAAAGGAGTCAATGTTCTTCCAGTAGAACTCAGTAAGGACAGTGATTTTTTCTGTTTTTTTGGAAAAAACAGTCAGGAAAGCTAAAAATCCTAGCACTGGTAAATTAAAGCTTCTGGTATTAAATCAAGTAGTAGAAACAATGACCTGTAAGTTAAATGAGCAGCTCCATTTTGTAAATAAAAAGTAGCTCATGACACAGTTGAAGTGAATAGACCGTGGAAAACTACTAAATTTGAAAAGCTTTAATACAACAGCTCACATGGCTTTGCTGCCAGTCATGTGAGCTGAAATAACACCTTCCCTCCTATGACCACAATATTTAGGGACTAATAAAGAGAAGATGAGGAAAAGTTTTGAAAGGAGTAGGGAGAGGACAGGTAGTATCGCTCTTGAAGAGGATACTTGTCAGGTCTTGAAGAAGGGAAGAAAAATTGATGGAGGCATAATTTCAGTAACATAGGGGAATGTTTCCAAAGAAGAGACAACTCTGAAGAAGTGTTATTACCTCTGCATGTGATTAACTTATTCTTTACTTCAGTAAAGAAAGAAGGATCTCCACATCAGTCTCCAGCCTCAGTACCGAGAGCACGTGCAAAGCTTCCAACTGCTATATGAGGTGCATTCTGGGCAGTGATTTTATGAAGAGTCTCATGTCCCATCTTGTCCTTTCAGTCTTCTAGCCATGTGTATTGAATAATAATATTTTATGCCTCTGGAATGTATCTTCTAATAAAGGAGTGCCATTTAAATTGGGCCTTGCAAGCCTGCACATGGCAGGTGAGGCTGTGTGCCCCAGGAAAAGCAGGTGCAGCAAGACAGCAGCCAGGAAGAAGGATTCAAGCCTTTCTGAGGATCAGCTCAGAAAATAAATAGAACTAGAAGCAGAAATAAAAAGTTTTGCATGCCCTTTTGCCACAGGACACCAAAATAAGATCCAGATCGCTCTGTTACAGTGTGTGGTGTTAATCAGATCTAAACAAATGCAACAGAAGCAAGCACGATCCAGTTTTAAACTAATGCGAACCAGTGTCTTGATTTAAAACTCTTTTGCAATACTCAATAAGCATATGTTTGGAAATTGATTTATGGTTGTGAAGCACTAAGGGAACACAAAGCTGATGTAAGCTGAAATGCCCATCCCCTGATAATAACACTGATCTTTACTGTGATCAGTGCCAATCTGTGATAAAGCCCTAATGATCGGTGGCAATAAACAAGGCTCACAAGGGAGCATGTTCCCTCAGAGGGAACGCCTTAGTAGTCCCAGCAGGGACTTTTCATTCTGTTGTTTTCTTTGGCAGTAAAAAGTGAGCACCACCCTGAAATGCTTGAGAGCCTAATCACAGGAAGTTCCTTCCTAGTAAAGAAGGAGCAGGATCATGTTGACAGGGACCATCTCTGACACAGAAATCTTGTAGAACTCTGTAGTCTTCCATTTGAAGTCTGACTCAGGAAGTTTGCTGAATGGCCTCAGTCTTCATCAGGCATGGGCCTGGGCAATAGTCACAGCTTCCCAGGATATACAGAGCACGGCTGTTCTAACATGTTTGTATAAAACCAGGCCTGGCCCATTGTGTCCTGTGCCCCTTGGTTTTCTAATTGAAACTTCCAACAAAGGTGTAAGTATGTCACGATGGACATACCTGTGTGCACAGACATGCCCACAAATGCAGACAAACCATCCAGGGGCTGCAAAAAGCCTGTCAAATTGCACACAATTCGACTTGTGTGCAAACATAAAAACCTAAAAGCTCAAAATCATGATTTGGCTATTTATTTTTTTTTAATACTTTTATGTTTTCTAGGGTAGCAGACTGACATGCCATATAGATGTGGCACAGTAAAGATCTGTGTTAATAAAATAGACTGAGTTTGAATCATCGTTTACTTTCTACCCTGAATCCAAAATCTTGAGGTACTGTTGCGTGTGCTAGGAAAGGTCCTTGCAGAAGGGATGGAACCATACTCAGTGTACTTGTGCTGCATGATCTGTGCTTTTAACATGTTTTCTATGATCTGATACAGTAGTTTCCAGCCTTTTTCAACTTGCAGACTTCTAAAGATTTTCAAAGGGAGAGGAAAACCCCCTCCATTGTAGACATTGTAGACTGAATTCATTTGGCAATCTGCTGTTTTTACTTATACTGAAAATCTGTGGTTGAAAATGGTGAGTGGAATGTACATCATCCACAAAGGGGCCCATGTTATCAGGTTACAAAAGAGAAAAATTAACATATTTAATACACATTTATAATCTCTTTATACCTCAATTCTGGTTTTTTTTTCCCTGGGTGATCATTTACTTCTATGCTCAATAGTATCCTCTTGATGACCTCCTAAGCTGCATCATTGATAAATTTGTGAGAAGATGTGCCCTCTGTGCTTCCTTCTGGTGCTGGGGATCCCTACCCAGAGTTGGCGGATGGCTGGGACAGTGATGGGAGAAGCTGCACACTTACAGTGATGTGAGTATCTCAGGAAGCTCCCTTTCATCCTTTGCACCTGGCAGGGCCATAGAGGGGCTATATACATTGCAAGCACCACCTCAAGAGTGAGAATAAACCTGCCATATCTCTTAAGTCTTTGACTTTTGCTCCATGTACTTCGTTTTGTCTTGGTGTAGAAAACTGGTAGTTTGAGGTCATTGTGTCAACACAGCATTTAGGACAAGCAAGTTCTAGTGAAGATACACTGCAAAATCTGTCTGGACTGCATGAGTAAAGGAGTGTGGGCCACTGCTGATGCTCTGGGCCTGCCCTCATCTACTCTGCAGCTCAGGCTAATGCTCTTAGCACAAGTTTGTTTGTGAACAATGTAGATAATGAAGAAATCTATTCTTGAAAGCAAAGTTAGATCTGGACAGTATAGATACGGCTAGAGAGACCAAGGGTGGGATGCAGAAGGTGTACCACAAACAGTATAGACTCAGTTGCAGTTCAGCTGTCCCTCTGTCACCACTTCTGGTGGTTTTTTCACTTACTGCCCCTGCAGAGGTCCCCCATGGCCAGTTTCCTTGGACTGGGTGTGAGCTCTGGGCTTTATGCACAGTCTTGAGTATGTCCTTTGCTCAGTGTTTAATTACATTCTCTGTGCCCAGGTACTTTCAAGAGATGTTCTTGCACTAGGTACAAACTCACCTGAGTGACAGAGAATCAGTGGCACTTGTGTTCCTACAGCCTCCTGAAAATCACCTCTGGGCTGTGCAATAATCCTTGATCCAAAAATTACCCTTTGAAACTTAGTGGGGAAAAGGAATGAGTAGGACTGGAGAAGGGGAGGGCAGAAGAAAACTGCTCTGGGAGACCCTTCAGTCACCCTCCCGTGCCATTTCCCATCCTGCTAATGAGAATCCCTCTCTCTGCATAGAGGGTGAGTTGCTGTAAGCTGCAGTTGAACCTGGCACTAGTTTTCCATCATGATTTTTTTTACCAATGTGTGTTTTGAATTTTCTATCAAGCTGGCAGACAGAAATCAGGCTTATTTGCCAATACTCAGCGTTTTCTGTGGCAGAGCTCTAGCATGAGTGTTGTCTCCAGGTTTTTTCCAGTATGTACTGTTGCACTGCAATTCTCCCTGTGTTGCTTTTTGTAGTGGTGCTTAAACTTGCAGGCGTTGGACTGGCAGCAGGTAGAACTGTGGTTGAATTGTTTGTTTGAAATACTAATTGCTTGGAATTTTGACCATGGGTATGGCTGGGGAGCAATTCACAAATCAAATCTTATTTTCTTTGGGGCTGCCAGAAAGGCTTTTTTTTTTTTTTCAGATGCTGCCAGTTCTTTGTAAATAATTTGCTTTGACTTTTCTCCCTTATTTTAATTGGCAGCACCACAGCCAGGTCATCTGGCATAGGTTGTGTCCCTTTGCTGCCTGGCTGACTGAAACATTTGGTATGTGAGGTTAGTAAATAGTGCATTTTCTGGTGCATATTTTTTGTCTAAAAAACACTTGCTGAAACTATAAGGGTTCATGGGCTTGCAAACAGCAGTTTTCTAAAAGCTAGGGGATGAGAAATTATTTGATCCTGTGAATTACACTTTACATTCTCTTAAATGAAATGCTCAAGGACAGGTGTCCTTTGTCTTTGACCAAGCACATTGGGTTTGGGCTGATTGTGAGTATCTGGTGGTGTCAAACAAGAGACTCAGTCCAGCACATAGCTCTGCTGCTGTACACAGCATGTATTGTGGGCAGCTCTTACCTTGAGGACAAAGTGAAAGGGATTATTCATCATGGGAAGGAGAGGAGTCTTACAGATGAAAGCTACTTAGTTTAAATTCACAACGATACCTCTCAGAGTTGCAGTGATCAGGACCATCTGCTTCACAGCTGTGATCCCTGGCAGATGCCAAGGTTTGTTGGACAGCTGGGGTAGCTCCCTCATTGCCATGGCTGAGGGAGGAGGTGGGGTGACAGAGAGGGAGAGATGAGAGCGGGTCACCTTTGCAAACACATCTGCTAACCTCCCAGGCTTGATGCCATTACAGGTGAGTCTGATGTGGCTGATAACTCCTGGCACTGCCAGCCAGCTCCTCAGGTACCAAGATGTTAAATGTGCCAAAGCATCAATTGCATGAAAAGCTGCACAGAGGACAGGGGGACTCTAAGAGGTCACAGGTGTGTTTTGTTTGGATCTGGCTGTCACCAAAGCTTACTTTATCAGGAGCAGTCCCAGACACACAAGACAATGCACGTGTCCATCCCCAGCCCTTGGACTCACTTGTAACTATTAGGCAGGTGTATTGTGGAGCACCAAGACAGCGCCTGGGCCCCGGTGTCTGTACAGGCTCCTCTCTGAGCAGAGGTAGACAGCTGTCTAGAGCTGCTGAAGAGCCCCACTCCTCCTGTCTACATGGTAACAGTAAGAGCAGTGAGCTCAGCCACCTCCTCTCAGTCTCTCTTCCCCACCAGAACAGCTCAGGCTGGTCCTCTCTGGATCAGTACAACTCAACTTGTGCTGCACCGTTAAGGATCGGTGGTTTCTAATGCTCCACGTGCATGTATAGATTTATTATAATTATTGCTATTTATTATTTGCACTGTGATAAACCTTAGAAGCTGTGGCAAGCTTCCTGTTGTGTGGAATGCTATATAAAGCCAGAAGGAGATGGGAAAGGCAGTCCTTAGCTGCACAGCTTTTGTATTAATAAATTAATCACTCTCTTGATCACTGAAGTCTCTTGGAAGGTTGAGTTAGCAATGGTTTTTTGCATCTTGACATTACTCACCTCCCAGCACCCCAAAGGCAATGCTCAGTTCCCCGCAAGGCTTTTAATCATGCCTGAGGTTACTCACAGTGAGTTTCCCAAGCGATGTGCAAAGGGTGGACTCAGGGCATTGAGTCAAGGGAGTGACGCAGGAGGCTCTGGCTGGTTCAGCAGCTGCCTGGCTCCACTGTGTAAAACGAAGGCACAGAGGTAGCTGCAGTTGCTACCCAGAACTAGGTGTGGTTTCTTCTTCCCTCTGTGAACCATCCTTGTATGGGCCTGCACTATTCCAATCAGCTTCTTGGCTGATTCACTAGCCATGCAATTTATGTGTCAATTGAGACAGAATTATCTGGCCAATGTACACGTTATCCTGTGCTCCACAGCTCCCTTTGATGTTGAAGATAACAAGTTATCATCACTTGGCTGTTTATAAACCATGAACACACCTTAAGCTGCTAGAGGATGGCCATGACAAAACCAGCTGGTTCAGCTTTGAGACTCTTTATCTCTGGGCTCCCCTTGCAGAGTGAGAGGCAACTCAGATGTGCTGTAGCACAGCCCTCTTGCAGGTGCAGTGAATGTGCAGTGTAGAGTTCTGCCTCATCTTCTCAACTTTTTCAGTGCCAGCATCAACTGGAGCATCTTTCACCAGAGAAAACAGTGCTGTGTTCATGATTTGATCTCTGTAGCTGTCAGACTAAGGCATTAATTTAAAGCTCAAAATCTGTGCAGCTGCTTCTTGTGCTGGGAATGGGGACAACAGCAAACTCTGCATCTGGTAGAACATTCTCAGATGCACCCAGCAGCAGTGTGACTCCATCTCTACAGGTTTCACCTCCTACGAGCAAAATTGAGCAGGACAGATGGGGGAGCGGGAGGATGATGATCGTCACCTCCAAGAGGAGTCCAAGTTGCCTCCCCTGCTCTAACCACCAGTCCACACTCCACCCCTGTTCCTGCAGAAGTGGCAGCAGATGACCTGAAGTTCAACTAATCAGTGTGTTTCATCCTCAACTTTATCTTCACCTAAATTGTCTCTTCTAAGTGCAGAGTCAGTGGTTCTCAAGATGTGCTTTATTTTCAGTTTCATTTGAAGTCACCTCTGTGTCATGACCACCCCCCCCTTCTTTTCTTTCCAGTAAGAAATTGGCAAAATGTCTCAAGAAGAGACACTCCATAAACACTTTGTTCTCAAGAAACATTAAAACAGCATCTTTGTTACTGACAACATTGCAGGGATTGAAATACTGTAATTTTATTATATTATTAAAACGATGATGGCTACATTTGATTTATACAGATATAAAAACCGTGGTAGAGGAGGGAGAAAATTCCTCCAGATCCTGAGGACATTATTTTAAAATGTGAGGTCCCTTCTGTTGCTTCAGTGGTGTCTGTGTGCCATTCCAGTGAGTCTCCCTCATACTGGTGGGTTTTACAGAGCTAGAATAGCCCAGTGCATTCAGTGCTGTCTTTTTTCCAACAAATTCTGTCTCTGAGCAGCCAGTTGTGGACTGTGCTGGAAGCAGACGTGAAATGAGATGACCAAAGTGCAGGTTTAAAATGCAGTTGATGATAAGAGGGACAGTAATGTATTTTCTCTGAAGAATGTGAAGTTTAAAAAGGTAAAGCCACTTGTATCTGAAATGCTTAAGCCAAGCATGGTTTGGCCATGTCCCAGGCTGAGCTCTAATCTCTTAATAACTTAATTAACACACGCAGCTTGATTAACCAACTAAATGTCCTTCGATTAGTGTTCAAAAGGCAGACTCATGGATGATTTTACTGCATGTTTCCTCCATGTTCCTCCATGCAAGGAGGAAATTATGCTTCATAAAAATATGTCTGGCTAAAGATAAACATTAATCCAAGTTCTGGAACTTAGGAGGTGCATCGATCATTTCTGAAGAAATCTTGATCAAGAAACACAGGGCATAGGCTTTGGAGTGGCAGTGTAGTTCTGTATGGCAGCCCTGTCCGTACATACCTTGGGGAATTTCCAGCGTGGAACTTAAAAGAACAGAGTGTGATCTTGGCAGTACGCAGCTACCATCCCTTCAAAGGTCTGTGCAAACACACATGTGAAGCATCAAGTCCTTCTCCATTCAGCCAGTAGGAATCTGTCAGGATTCTTAGGGTGAGAGGAACCAAGATGAATTCCGATTCTTATAAATAAGCACAGGGCACCAAATGACACCCCCGTGTTCAGTAGGAGGAAAAATCTCTACAGGAGGTACAGTTTAGCAGGAAAAGTCTTTACTGTAGGACACTGTACATACTAAAATGTTGTACAGATTCAGAAGCTAATTGCACAAATTAATGGGAAATACCCATCCAGGAGTGACTGCAATGCTACTGCTTTTGACTTAGGAAGTGCCCAGTGTACACCAGGAAGACACCTGCCTGCGCTGGTCTTCCCAGGGCCGTTAAAATGGGCCATGGTGGTAGACAATGTCAGGAGCTAGAAGGAGTTTTGCTTTGAGCTCCCATGGCTGCTCCTCTGCCTCCCGTTCCTATTCAGTGGGAAGTCTGTAGGTGGTATACATGGAAGAAATTTTGTTTCTTACTCAGTGTGGTGCATTTTTGTTTATTAACAGCGCTACCTCCTGAATAGAGCCTAAATATCTGTGGAATTAGGAAGACGGTCCAGACCACTGACTTCAGCGGTTTCAGGCCTGTTTGTACTATCTGAAGTTCAGCCCCCTGTATTGCAAACACCGAAATCTGCTTGGTTTGCTGACAGCTTTGCAGGATATCAGCAGGTGCTGTGTAACTTTCTGTAATAAAATGCCAAAACAGATCTCAGATCATATATCAGAAGCATTGCCCTAACAGTTCGTTTTCCCCGGTGTAAGCCTTCACACCTTTGTCTGTCTGGCATCTAGAGAGTTAATATACGTGAGCAAACAGGTAGGCTAATTTTTTCTTTCAATAAAGTTTGATTCCTGGAGGCAGATCTTTTTTTCCAGTGAGTGTCAGATAATTGGGAGGGTAGGGTGAGGCAGGAAACCGCGACACGCCTTTGTTGGGACTTGTTTAAGAGCACGGCAATAGAAAAGCAGAAGAAGGGCGAGAATAAAACAGGTTAAATAAAGAAGAGCTGAACATTTTTGGATGATCACTCAGATTCCACACACCTTTGGAAGGACATGATATAAAGTCTAGGTGGCAAATTTTGGTAGAAAGGAAACGGTTGAGGAGAAAAAACAGATTTTCAATTCAGTAATCAAAGCACTCCAGGTAAGTTACATTACTAAAAAAAAAAAAGAGAGAGGAGGAAAAAAGTCATGCTTTATTTTCCCTCTTCCTATTCCTTGCAGAACAAGGCTGTATTCTCAGGCAAAATAGAGGAGGTGTTACATTTTTCTGTGGGGAATACAATGGAAAAATAAGATTGTGCAAGAGCTGGGTCTTTTTGGTTTTGCGTTTGTCAGTGAGTATGGAGTGCAAGGTGTAGACCTGCTGTGAGATAAGAAATGCCAAGCCAAACTCTGGCATTTTTAATGGATTTTGGGAAACTACCATGCGAAGAGATAAAGTTTAGCTGAATGTTCTCTTCTCCATGAGAGTAGCAGTGTGGTGAAAAGCAGATCATCTGTTGTCTGTTTTTAGAACTGAGCAGTTCTGAAATGTGCTGGAGGAATAATGATGGTAAATTGAAGCTTCAGATGGTGGGTACAGGGTGTAATATTAAGGAATTGATCTCTAGTCCTGAGAATACCTGGAAGTCCTGCTGAGTGAAAGTTTGTGCTGCCATGGATAAGCTTTGCTTTGTATCGGACAGGTGGGTTTATTTATCAGCAATGACTCCTTGATTATGTACTTTGAGCCACATTTTTGTCATAGAAAGTTAGGAGGTGCTGTAAGGTGTTTTTGAAGCTTTGTCACAATAAATCTGAAAGGTCTGATTTGAGAATCAGTTTGAATCCTTTCTGCATTAGGTCTAGCAATTTGAACATAATGGCATAAGGTAAAAGACCTGTCTTCTTTTCCTGTCTTTGGTCCGACTTGTAGAGTGACTTTGGGGAAGTTACTTGTTCTTCTGTGAGTAGTTTCTTCATCTGTGAAAAGGTGACAGCAGGACTTTCCTGTTATGCAAACGTTTTTTTGTATGAACCCAGACTGTTTGCCTCCTTCTCCAGTGCCAGAGGCAAGAAGCTTGTGCAGGTCAGAATGGCCTTGCTTTGGTGTGTTTCTCCTTGGGTAGCACAATTAAGTAGGCACAGTGAAGGCATATTTTTGAAAGGAAGGCACCTGGCAGTGTGGAGTGAAGTCAGGGCTGTGCTCATGGAAACGAGCACATTTTGGTGTCAAAGAAGCCAGGACAGGTTGTGAGCAGAGCAGGATTTCGTTCCCACAGCACGTCCAGGCTTTGGTTGGGCATCCAACTTGCTTCCCTGACATTAGCATCATTTCAGTGAGCCTACAAAATGAGCAGATTTGGAAGCGTGATTTCATTGATTTGATTCTGACTGTGTTGGTTTTGGTAGAATAACTGGAAAGGAACAGCTTTTAAACCAGATGCGAAGGTCAGATTTCAAGGCTGTGGGGTAAAAGAGAGGTAAGAGGCGATTTTTTTAACCAGTCCTATTAATCCCAGGACAGTGGTACCTAAAAGGATTCATTAAGATGATGGGGTACCCTAAGAGACATTTAATATGATGGGAGCAGTGGCATTTGGTTTTAATATAGTCAGTGTCATGGTTTGAAGGCATCTACTGAGTCTCAGATTATTTGTGATCAAAAGGTTCCACTGACATTAAATGCTATTAATCTCAGCACCTGCTGATGCTTCTTTCTCCTAATGGAGTGTCTCACAGCAGGAGTCTTGTTAATGGAGGGAGGAGAGAGCTGAAAGAATGTGCTGTGAGAGCATCACAGCACTCTGACATGAAAACTGGAAGGACATTGTGGAGGGATAAAAGAATCTGAAACATGCCCACTTTCATTTTTCCATTAAAATATGTCTTTGTGGCTATTCCCCTCCTCTTTGAAAAATGTCTGTAATAAACTTTATTACCATTCAACACAATACCTAACTTCTGAAATAAAAGGGGTTTGAATGTCCCATCTGGGACTGGCTTAGTGTCCTTGCCAGTGTGCTACCCTGCAGTCAGGAGGAACAGGGGGTGCAGGAGGCCCCCTGCCGTGTTGGGTTTTTGTGAAAAGCACAGATCTAAGCAAACTTTGTACAACTGGGTAGCTATTCCCACCCTGCTTCTCAGTGCTGTACTGAGAGGGAACAGCACGCACAAGAATGGCAGTGCTAGACCTCTCCTGGTTCCTAGTGCCACTAAGGTCTGGAAATTCTCTGGTTTTGTGGGTGCTAGAAGCGCGCTGTGACCCCTGAGCTTATGTTAAAGCCGCAGAGTTGCCCTCTCTTACGCTGCCTGCACTGTTGGAGAGTAATCCCACTGCACAAGTTCCTGCTTGTCGCTCAGAGATGATTGCAAGTGGCTTCTCTGATTCAACAGTGCTATTGCTTTTTGCCACAGACATAGCCCACAGGTATGTCTTTGTGAATCCAGATAGGAGCTGGTGAAATGAGTCAGTCCTGGCAGAAAATGGAAATCCAGCTCAGCCAGCCTGCTGGAGCCTGGGCTGGCTTTTGCATTCGTGTGGCAAACACACGTGCAACACAGAGCTAAATGCACCATGTGCTGGGGCTGGGCTGTGGCATGTGTGGCTCCAGAGATGTGGTTTCACCTCTTGTTATTTTTTCTCAACTTGGTATCAGAGCAAGATATTCCCCTCTCTCAAGGGAAGGCAAAGATGCAGAAGACTTATTCGCTCAGTGGTGGTGGTGCTGGCCTCTTCCAGCATCCATTACCAGCACTGCTTCCCAGTAGCAGAGAGGAAGTGGGGTTCCAGGGTTACAAAGCCATAGGAAAGCTGTTACCAAATACAAAGCTGTGCTCCCTACCAAAAGCACTGGCAAAGCCAGCAGTGCTAACATCTAGACAATAGCTTCCAGCATCTGTTTTTAGGGAAGGAGCTTGAAAGATGCTTCCACTGTAGACGCAATAAGGAGGAGTAGCAGTGAGGTATTTCCTTTCCTTGGAGTGAATGACCAGGAACTCTTAGATTGCAGGACACTGCCATCCTGTTTGAGGAGGAGCTCTCCTAATGCATGTATAGCTGGTCTTGTGTATGCCTTGGAGTCAACGCCCTGGATAATCCCTTGGACATCCCTAGTGTTAGCAGGCACTGGATGGGTTGGGTAGTATCCTGCTGCCCAGGTTGTGTAAGGACTGGGATGTGGCCTCAGGAGCCCCGTTTACAGATCTGCTTGGACAGGCTCAGGGTCTGATGTGCAGAGAGTGTGAGGGCTGTGGGCAGTGTGGCTGTTTTCTGCAAAGTTCAGCTGAGTCTGTGATAGGCTGAAGTTGCTCGACTAACAGTGTCCTTCTACACTCAAATTGTTCCTGTCCAGCTCTGGGAATGGCGTGAGCTGCTCAGACAGAACTGAATCTGAACTTCAGATATTCCTGCAGATTCTCTGCAGCATCCTACCTTTGGTCATTATTTATGCACAGACAGTACAAGTGGGGACTTGTCCATGTACATGGCCCTACAAGTACACGGACTATCAAGGGGGCTGTTTGATAGACACTTTGCAGAAGGGTAAGTGGAATCAGGAGGATCAAGGTCAAACGATAGCTGAACTGGAGAGCACAATCTTTGGTCCTGCCTCTAAAACTTGAATGCTCTAAAACTTGGGAAGAATTTTACCCAAAGCTCTTTTTTTTTTAAGACTCAGCCTGTTAAATGCGTAGTTTTTGGTACAGCTAGGCCTTCAGTTTTAAGGAGGAGTCTTCAAATGCAGTGGAGAGTTTTGGCCTGTTATCAACTTGTGCATAAATTAAAATCTCTTCCTTCACATTGTTTGTGGCTGCATAAGATGAAATGTTATCTTAGGGAGACTAGGAGTGAGCAACTGTATATTTTTGTCTTCCAGCTGATGTTTCTTTTCCACAATCACATTTGTTTGTGGTATTCCTGCCTTGGCAGACAGTCATACCTCTGCAAGAGACTGTAATTTTGACTAGAGAGGGATCCAAGTCACGAAGAAGAGTGTATATACAGTATTCACAGCAGTGATTCCCATACTGTGTAGACTGATCTGAGCTGGCATTAAATTAGACCAGATTCCAAAGCCATAGCCAGGGTCCATAAGCTGTCTGTGGTCCACCTATAAAGCAAGATAAAGCACTTCCTACCTTAAGTTACTTGCTGGAGAAAATAGCTAGTTTAAATGTACCTCCGAGTGTTTTTCTGCTTCAGTGAGGTCAGTGTCGTGACTGTAACATCACTGTACCCTGAGAATGCCCAGTATTACTGTCAGCAGTGTGACAGTATCTCTGCTTAGGATTTTCTGGCAGTACTGGCATGGTGTAGGTGGCTTATTCCTGCAACTGCCTGCATTTCTAATCCTGTGCTGTTGGGTCCTGCCCACAGCAGATGTGTGGGAGTGGTGTTTGGATCCTGTGCTTTTGATCAAGCCTTTATAGGGGCCCAACTGAAGACCATAGTGTAGTGCCACAGAGTCTGGATATAACTCCAGGTCTAAACCTCTCCAGCACTGAGTGGATTTGCTTCAGTTATCCCTATCTCACCTGTTGTTTGCTTTACAACCTCTTCTGTGTTTCAGCCCTGCTGCATTGTTCAGAATACAGTTTTGTAGGCAAGTGGTGCTGGGTCTGTTAGTGACACTCACATGACTCTGGAAAGGTACTGTAAATTCCTTGTCACACATGTCTTCCAGGCAGTCTAGACCCCACTGAAGGGAGAAATATGGTGAGTTGTTGTCATCTCCTGCTGTTCACAGAGCTCTGAGTGCAGTCTCTCTGCTTTCCCTGCAGGTGGCAATGGTATGGATTCTGTAACAAAGAAAACGCGACAAGATGGATCAGAAGTTACTGAAAGACGTAAGAAGGACATTTTTTTATTTTTATGTCACCAGTTCAGGTGACACACCACAAATTTCTGTGATGCACTCAGTTTTGTAAGGGACTGAATGCTGACCAGAGCTCCAGAACTGAATTCTGCCCCTGTCTCTGGTGTCTGTGTTGAAGTTAGAATAAGGAATAGAATGGGCCAAGATTGGAGATCTGTAGCACAACCTGATTGTTTAACCATGTATGACTGCCCTGCAGTACCATTTCTAGCTAGAAGTGCAGACATTGGGATTCTCCTCCTAACTCCAATATCAATGCCCTGCGTGGTCTAGAAGATGTTCTTTAGATATCTGGTTTGGCTGTGTGTAAAACAGAGGGTAAGTTTCCTGCTGACATTGTGGGAATTACCTAGTAGAAACCTAGTGAGGGCTCTGACCATGGGCTTTGCTGTTACAGCAATGGCTGTGGTTCAGAAGTGCCCAGAAATAACACTTCCAGGTTTTACAGGGATCTTGGAAAGACAAAAAGTCCTTGGTGGCAGTGGTGTTCTTAGTCACTGTAGAGTTTGAAATGCCTGCACACAAACACCCAGTATTGTGTGCTAATGAGACTGTAGCCCCCAGGCAGTGTGGTCTTAAGGGACTTTTCTTTAAATGAGTGAATGATCTTGAATGATTTTCATCTTTGAATGATTCATGCTCTTTCATGAAAATTAAGTAGAACATTGATCTTGTTTGGCTATATTAACATTCTATTACTTCTGTTCACTTTTTTTTCCTCAGTTATTACAGAGACTGTAACCACAAGATTGACATCCTTACCACCCAGTAAGTAATTGTCAGTCATTGCATTACTTCTGCTGGGTGTTCTGTGCCCCTCTGTGCTATTTGACTGAATTATTTCCATAAATCACTGGGTGCAGCAGGTCTCAGTGCAGAAAGAGAAAGCTATTTTCAGAAATGCCTCTCCTAAAACATTTGTTAGAGGAAAGAAGGAGCAGTATGTGGGGAGCCAGCTGGGTATTGTCAGAAGCAAAGTCGCAGTGTCCGCTAAGACCGGTAGACCAGACTCTCCAAGGGCTTAAGCCCAGATATAGGGTCTCCAGTGGTGACTGTCTCTTGGGGAGGAGGGTCAAAAGTGACGGGTCTGTATTCTGCAGGTTCCCCTGTCATCTTACCCAGTTAACAGTGAGTGAATCTTTTTGGGTAATAGATGTCACAGGGTAATTTCTACCTCTATAGGGAAGCACAAATATCAAGTAGGGAAGAATCCTCCATGCTCTTTATGCCACCATATTCTTGATTAGCTTGCTCCAGCTGGGTCGGAAAAGAATTGCACTATCATCTCATTTATGATGAGGGTTACTAGGAATATCTTTCAGTCCATGTCTGGAGCAAAACTTCATAGAATCATGGAATTGTCTAGGTTGGAAGGGACCTTTAAGATCATCTAGTCCAACCACAAACCTAACTCCGATAATCACTAATCATCACTATGGTGTATAATCATGACATCACTAATACTTGAATACAAATAACTTGAATACAAACCTGCTGGGTCTGCAGAGTGAATGCTTGTCTGCTCTGCCAGGACACTTCTCTGCAGCTCTGATATCTCACCAGACATGAAGCTATGCTTGTAACTGGGTGTGAGGACGGTCTTGCAGTGTCCTTGCTCTTCTCATCTCTTACCCTGAGAGAATGTCTTATTTTGTGCTCTTCTCTTCCAGAAGGAGGCAGCAGCAGTGGGCTCAAAACATCATCCCACACTGGAGGGAGCGGAGTGGAAAAGAGGTCTTACACCCATGCCAGCAGCTACGTGACTTCAAGTAAGGAATAAGGACAATAATGACATGGCACAGTGTAGAAACAGAGAGCAAAGACAGCATGAATGGTCTGAGCAGAGATTCAGGGCAGGGAAGTAGGATGAGCCAGAGGTAAGGAAAACAGGGTTTATGGAAGTAGATGTGGCAAATACTCAAAGCAAAGGTATTCCTTGCCTAAAATTGGGTGTGAGGGTGGATGAGTAAGTGGCAAAATCCCCATTTTCCATAGGGAAATTAATTTCAGGAGATGAACAACAAAAATGCCATTCCCACTGTTGTTATGAAATCATTCAGAAACAAAATTTCCCTTCTTTTAGGATTTCCAAATCACATTCTTTCTGACCATTTTTGTTCAAAAGACAGTTTTGATTTATCTTTTGTTGATCTTACTGAGAATAGAATACTATTAAGTAATTTTCTAGAAACTATTTTCTTGTGTGTGCCTGTCCGTGGCTTTAGCACTTTGAACAGTCTGCCAGATGTGCTGGGTGTGCTAAATCAGATTGTGCTGTCTATTCCATGTAAAACAGGGCTCTTCTCTATCAGCTTTCTTTGCCCAGCGGTTAGATTGTCATAGCAAAGGTTTCTGAAGAATAAGCTTCCTAACCAGGTTTCTGGCACACCCCTCTCTCTCTGTCCCCAGTGGGACAGACTGTGTAACTATCCCTCTAGAAAACATTCTCCGTGCTCTACAAGAGCCCACAAACCGAAGGGAGTGAAGTGCAGTTTGGAAGCTGAACAGGAGAATTAGCCATGCCCAATAGATCTGGCAGACACTGCCATGCCAATTAAAGGCCAGAGTGTGGAATCACTTTGCCTCAGGGCAGATGTGAAGGAACTCCAGGGAAGATATAAGTTTAATTGTCTGGACTGGCACCAGTCTGAGAACTGAACCCGTCTCTGCAGACAACTCTGCAGGGTTGCCACCTTCCTTGTTATTTCTTTTCAGTGTGTGGTGGAAGAGGAAAGAATCTGAACTTCAGAGATAATGAGTTCTTGGAGTTTTGCAGAGCGTTTTCTAATCTCTGCTTTCCCACTCCGCTTGCAGAATGTCTCCAACAGAGGCCTACTTGTAACAGTAGTTCTTTCTGCTGAATTAAGTGGAAAAAGTTACAGAACAACACAGGTCCTGGTAGAGTCAGTAAGGAAACATTCTGTTGAGATCAGAAGGGCACACTCTTTTTGCAGTGGTGGGTAAACAACACCCACTCTGATCCAGCTGATCAGTGTGGATATGTTGCACTTTATCACAGGGCTCCCTTTTGCTGCACACTGGTCATACTCCAGCATCAGATTTCATTCAAGAGTATTAACACATTAGTTATGGCTGATCAGTTCTTTCTCCACAGCACTGATGTGAACTAGGAAGGGAAGTTCTTTCCTCTAAGTGTAACAGCCACTAATAGCCTCCAGGCCTGATGAACACCTCAGTCACTTCTTCAGAACTGACTGAGGCATGACTAAGGGAGAGTGTACATAGCAGCTTTGGAAGGGAGGACCCATCTCTGCTTTCCCTTATCTCATGAACTTCACCCTTTAGCACTTTTAGTTTGGCTTAACAATTTCCCAGTTTATGTGGCCTCTGTTGTACAACACTCAAGTTTACAAGCAGATCGGTATCCCAAACAAAACCTAGCACCACTCAGAACCAGATATAGTCCTGCTCAGGCGGGGATGGCTCATCCCCCTAGGCCCAAATCTGCTGTTATACAAATCACTTACAGGATTTTGTTTTGAAACCACAAAAATAACCAATACTCCTCTCTGCACTGAATGTTGAGTACCAAGTTAGACCCAAATGTTGTTCTTGCCCGTCTCTGGTTGTGAGGTATCAATGCAAATTTGTCCAGCTCAGAAGACAGTAGCATAAAGCACCCGGGGCACCCAGGGTGTACATCCAGAGCACAAGTTCCATTTGCTGATGGCATTTCATTTTACCTGTAGGTGGAAGTGGTAGATTGAATTCATCATCATCCTCCGGCTACAGACAAACCCAGTCTCCTGGTTCTACTCTCACCAAATCACCTGGCTCAACATTTGAAAGAAAAACCTATGTCAACCGCCATGCAACATATGAAGGTATCACGGAACATGCAATAGGAAGGAGGCAAATGTGGGCACACTGACGTCACATTAATGCAGGATTGTCCCAAACAGCACAAGAATCCCAGTTTTTTGCTAAGAAATAAACTGTCAGGGACACACGTTAAAGATTAAGTCCCATTTATAGGAATGCTCATTCCTAAAAGGAGTTGTGACATATTTTTATTGAAAGACATTAGCAGCTCTTTGATGTAATCCTGAACAGCTTTATTTTAATGGAAATGTTTCTTACCCACTGGGTATTTTGAAAGCTTTTAAGGATCTTGTGCAAAGTATTAATAAACACCTTTCTGTTCTTTTCAGGGAGCTCCAGTGCCAACTCTTCTCCTGAGTTCCCCAGAAAAGAGTTGGGTATGTTCTTTTTAAAGCTGTTCCCCTGAGCATTAGGGGAAGGTCATGTGAGTTGGTGACTACATTGCTGTGTTTTGTTCTTCCTACATTGCCTCTGTACTGGGCAGCCAGTGCGGCTCCACAAGTTTGGAGGAGTTATTTGGGATTTACATTAACAGCTGACAGCAGGGTGTTAAGCTGATACATATGCAAACAGAGGGTGCATAATGTATATCTGCTACACTCAACTGCTTTTGTGATTCTCCCCATACAGCACAGGACATGGACAGGAAAATATAGGCATGGGATGCTTCAAAACATTTTCTCCCACTGCCCCCTCTCCCTGCCATAGCTGGGAGAACAGCTCCAAGCACGAAAACCCAGACTCTCAGGGTCTTGATGCATTGCTGGATATACTTTTCCAGCAGCATAGCTCTTGTCTAGTCTTCGACATATTTGTATGGAAAGACAAACGGGCTTTAAACTGGACATTGTCAGTGGGCATGAACTTGCCCTGTCCCAACTCTGAGCTGCTGATTTTACTCCGAGCAGAAAGTGAAACAATATGATCAGTCCGTTTTTCTGGCTCAGAGAGGGGGCAGGGCTTCACAGTGTCCAGCCTTGGTCAGTGGGGTTAAGCAGGCCTATTATTCCTTTTGGCTTTGTTGAAGTGGAAGATCACCATCTACGTACAACATTTTTGTGTACAAAAAGAAAGAACAGTTGGTCCAGAAATGCTAAAGGTGCTACGTATTCTTTGAGATACCTTATGGTCTAGAGGGGGCCTGGTAAAAACTCTGAGGGTTCAGTTCCCCCAGCTGTGCCCCAAGTAGAGAAGGTAAGTGTCTGAATCTGAGCACTCTTGAGCAAGATCCATGTGTGTTCGTTTTCAGAGATGACCCAAACAGTAAAGCCTAATACTGCTTTTTTCTCATTGCTGTTCACAGCATCTGCCTCCACGAGAGGGAGAAGCCAAACTCGAGGTGAGTGATAACTGTTCTTTTAGAATCTTCCTTTGTTTTCTTCAGTACGATTGAGGGTATGTTAAATGGACCTATTTCTTAGCTGGGATCAACCAGTTTAAGTGCAGAGCAGTCAGATAAGGTCCGTGGATTTACACCCATGTGGGTGTGAATCATTTCTCTACAAACAATTGTTTAAACAAGCTCAGGGTAAAATTTGACCCTAGTGAAGGTCATGGTGGTTTGGACTGTGTCACAAAGGAGGATCTACTTGGGGACCTGGACATTCTGGAGGCATCGCCTTGTATCTGATCTGTTCACTACCACAAATTCAGTCCACCTATGCTCTGTCACTCACCTCTGACAGATTTAAAGTAATAGCATTTGCATTCCCCCTACTGCAATCTATCTTGCAAACCATAAGGCCATACCCTGAAATGATCTCATGCTGGTAATAAAGAGATGGTGAGGAAATTACGGACTTACTGTGGTCTGTTTAGCCAAATCACTGTAAAGCTCTGCATTGGTTAAATCATTCAGCTCTTCTAATAATTTATGAACAACATTGAGGAAAGCAGGATTATATTGCTCTGTGAGAGTGTAATATCTGTTCTCAGTTGCTTGAAGAGGAAACTATAATGTCACTTTACTCATGTTAATTTTAGCAGTGGATATGAATCAAAGTGTGCTCTTGCACACTCCTCCTGGAGACTGTCACAGTTACCAATTATTCTACCTCAGATCTTCACAGTCTCCTCTAGCACACTACATACCTGAGCTCCCAGCAGAAATAGGCCATACATAATAAAACAGGCACCAGAGAATCAGCTCCAGCTTCTCACATTACTTCAGAAAATAACTCCAATCCATCAGCTTCTCCACAGGAATGCCAAAGCTAATGTTTCTTTCATAGTGCACGCACTGTCAGATTTCATCTTGAGCAGCATGTATCAAATGTCCTGGCTGGCCAGTTTTCTTGTGGGTAGCAAGCTTCAAGGCTTGCCCCAGCCAAATCCCATTAACTCTATAGTCTCTTGTGCTGGACAGTAGAAGTCAGTAATAAAATTGAGTGCCTGGTGAGAATGTTGGCTTAAAACTGGCCTGTTTACATTCAGTGAGACAAAAGAGAATCCAGCAGGTTGTAAGAGACTAAATCTTACAGCCCATTGCAGAGCTGACAGTGTGAATTTTACCCAAGAAGTAGTGAGGAATTTGGGTATTTGATAAGCTTCTTTTGACTCTCCAGGGTTTTGTCCAGAAGGACAATAATAATAATAATAACTGTTATGAGTAGGATTATCGATGTGATTGAAGACTGCATAATTAGGCTTTCTGTATGTCTGGCAGTAACAATCCTGTTGATTTCAACAGAGGCCCTCAAAGAGTAAAATATAGCTCTCTGGAACTAAAAGCAGCAAAATGTGACCCCAAAACACGAACTTACCCAGACCAATTTGCAACCAATTCACGTGGGCCATGAGTGCTGCTCAGATCAAGCAGCAAGTTGGAACACAGAGGAGAAGAAAGAAGGAATTCGTGTCAGCCTGGGGCACAAACACATCTCACTCCGTATTCATGATCTGCTTTTTCTCTTCCCAGAGAGTGAAATACGAGTCCGGCTGCAGAGCGCATCTCCCTCTGGCAGATGTAAGTGCTGTGGCTTTTATTCCAGGGGGGGTCAGGTATAAGACAGAGCGTGTTGCTGCTCTGGGTATGTCTGCAATATCTCTAGGACCCAGTCTTCATGGTGACAGCAGCATGTCACTCATTTTTTCCTGTTAAGGATGGTAATTTGTCTCCTGTTTCTGAACAAGGACGTGTGCTGTGGGTTAAATGGTGGTCTTGCAAGGATGTGGTTGTGCTTAGTCCCAGAGATGAGGCTCTGAAGCTTTGTTCTTGAGTAAGTGGCACCCCCAGTAGGCACCCCCAGTAAGGGCAACTTCATAGACTGCCACAGGTGAATCCCACTGGATGGTTTAGCCAGGGCAGGGTTACAGATCAATGAAACAATGGCTTTTGGATGAGTCTGGACACTTGCTTTTCCTGCCAGGGACAGAGTTGGATGATGTGAAACGTTTGCTGAAAGGAAGTCGATCAGCCAGCTGCAGTCCTACTCGATCACCATCAAGTACGCTGCCGATACCGAAAAAGGCTGTGGTGGAGACGAAGATGGTTACGGAGAGCTCTCAGTCAGGTACTTGGCAGAGGACGATTAGCAATGCTGGAGCCATTCCAAACATGATTTGCTGTAAGAATACCCAGTTGCTAAGATCATCTGAGTAAAAATACATGGTCTCTGTCCCAGACACTGGTGGCAATACAGAAAAAGGGTCAGAATGCTGGAGCCATCTTGGATAGATTTCTAGTGTCTTGTCTAATTTCCATAAAAATAAGCCAGTCCCTGCTGCCACCAGCTTTAGTTCAGAGGTGCTTCTGGCAGTGACAGGAGCTCCGAGCAAACGTGCCTGGAGAATGATTTGATCTCTTATCTCCCAGATGGAGATAGCTTTGAAGACAACATTTGGGTCAGTGTTTGATTTATTGGCTGCACCACATGGTTCAGAGATCACTGAAACTTGATAATAATAGTAGTAGTACTTAAAATACTATAACCAGTCCTTTTTATTCCTAAGCCTTACTGCAGTGCTTGAAGAAGTGGTATTCACCTTCACTCCACTGATCTCCACCAGTACCTAGGAACAAGCAATACCTTTTTTCTTGCACATGGCTCAAATCCTGTCTAAAACTGGGAATTTTAGTCCCATCCACTAGTGAATCAATCAGAGCCACGTGGCAAGCGGAAGTCATACATCCCATGGCCCAGGATGATTTATTAACAGCCCGAAGTGTTTTATTCTGATATCATAACATCTACAAGCAATGAAATCTCTTTGAGGTGTTTTGTGAATAATCGTGCTATCGGGTAGATCTTTATTCCACGGGTTAAAAATCAGGGGGCTCTAATCAGCTGACATTTGGGATTAGTTATAGCATGTTAACCTGGAGCCGTTGTGTTGACTCCACAGGGGTAATTGAAATTTAAGGCAGATGAAGCTATTTGCCATGCAAACCCACAGTGCATGCTAAAGCCACGAGCCTGCTCTCTTTGAAATCCACTTCTGTTTGTCTGCTTTTTTTATAGTGTCGGGGACATATGATACAACTATACTGAATACCGCCCTCCCTTCATACATGTGGTCCTCCACTCTGCCTGCTGGGTCCTCCCTTGGTGGATACCATAACAGCTCTTCCTTGATCAATGCTATGTCTCACTCGACAGGATCAGGTATGCTCCCTGGACCCTCCGGTCTTGAAAGACGTAACTCCATACTGAAACTGGGTCAACAGCAGTGCTTTTTTTTCTTTGCCCAGCAAGAAATAAAATGATGGAAGAATCAAGATGGCAGAGGATATGCTTGAGTTTTCTCTGGTTTTCTGTAACTTAGTACCCTCTGCTTGCACACACTGAGTGTATTTGAAAATCCTTTGTGGGATTCCATTGTCCTGAATGTTTGATCTGTTGCTAAAATAGTTTATTAATTAATTTATTATCAATATCCCATATCAAAACTAATTTTGGACTCTCATTAACTTTGAATAATTACTGTTGTAAGAACGACTGGGCGGGCCTAACCCTTCCAACTCAGTAGTCCTCATACACTAAAGATATAATCAATAAGTGTTGAGTGTGCTTATACCTTTTAAGGCCACTTCTAAATGTCAAGGATGCTGCATTTCCCAGCTGCAGAGAAAAGTCACAGGAAGCTTTATGACAGCGTACTACTAAAAGTTTTGCTCTCCCACGCTGTGTCGTGATCACAACTTGTCTGATGTAGGATTTTCTCCCCTTTGTCAGTTCAGTAAAAGAGTTGTTTGGTGTCACAAAAGATTTTTCCTCTGTGCAATTATTGTGCATTTTCACTAACTGCATTTCTAAGTGACTCTTAATTTCTGTGACTGTGCTACTCACCTTCAGGTGCTTGATTTCTGATTCCAGAGAAGTAATAACATTTCATTTCCTCTTTTTGCAGTTTTTGGTGTTCCAAATAACCTGGCTCCCAGCAATCATACTCTGAACACAGGCCTGAGCACTTCCTCTACAGGTCAGATTTTTCTTTTCTTCCCTTCACACTCTCCCAACAGCACAGTTCTGGCAGGCATGTACAATAAGTAGATACATAGATCACTCTAGTCCTCATCTCAGTTTCAGCACACCCTGGTTATTCTTTGCTTATGGTGGATTTACTCTGAATTGGCCCCATACAGCTGATGTTAGCTCCTGAGTTTTTTGTCTGGGAGGCAGGGAAAACTGCAGATTTTCCAAAGAGAATAATTTGTCTTTTGAAAGATGCCTGTTAACCCAGCCTGTTTCTTCCCCAGAACAACTCAGAGTAATGCCTTAAAAAATAAACTCATGTGTCCTAATCCGAGAAGACTCACTGCTCCTCTATCAGTTTTCCCTGTAATTTCCCTTTTCTTCACCTGGCTCATGACTTTTGGCAAACTCTCTTCAATGTCACTGAACTGCTCTCTTCCTTTCTCAGTCACACTATGTCTGCACAGCACAGTGCCATTATGCAGGGTTCTGACTGAGCCTGCAGACAGGACATGGTGTTTGGGTCTGTAAACTGCACTAATATTGCCACACTGATTCTGGAACCAAAGGTGATACCCTCAAAGCCGTTTGCTTCTCTCTGGACAGTACTTTGACACGTACTGTGTGCTGTTATCTCATTAAATTTCCCTTAGACCAAACCAGTTTTCTGAATTTACCTTTTTCCCAAGTGCCTCACCTGCAGGAATGTCCATGCAGCCATGAGAGTGACCTCACAATTTAACTTGAGATAATGGTTTTAAATGGTCACCGTTACTGTTTTGGGCCAACAGTAACTTACACAGCAAAGCAAAGTGAAAAAAGGATTTTGTGAGGAAGATCTTTGAACAGAAATGCCTACACCTGTGATGCCTCCAGGCAGCTGGAGAAATTTCTTGGGAGAGGTCGTCATTAGGGTCATTAGTTTAGTTTTGTTTTTAGCTAGAATACCATCTGCACTGTAGGACTCCTATAACCCCTGTTGAAATGTTTTTCTTTGCAGTGTTTGGAGTTCAAAACAACCTGTCTCCAAGCTCCTCATCCCTCACCCAGAATGCTACTGCAGCCTCCGCAGGTCAGCAACAATTTAAGGCTAGAGAAAGTGTGAGGGTCACCAGTGTGTGCTGCCTTCTGCCGCCTTCTCTATAGTGACTAGAAAGTTCATCTTGAGAGAGGCTCCTTCTTCACCACCTGGTTGGAGCAGTGTGCTATGAGGGGATATTGAGGAACATTTCCTCTGCTTTGCATGTGCAGGAACAGCTCCCAGTACCTATGTAAGCACTAGAGATTTACTTGCTGGGGAAGCCCTTGCTTGTTTGAGTTGTCCTGAGTGAGAAAATGTTTTTTAAATGGTGTGCAGCCCAAGGTTAGTGTGTGCAGGTACCTTGTTATTCTTCATCTCTTTCGTTCTCAAATTTTTTTCATTGCAGCATATGGGATGAAGAACACTTCTCAGAACAACACTGTGGCAAGTACTGGCGTGTCTGCTTCCGCAGGTGAGTGTGACAGTCACAGCTGTTTAGGCATGGCCTTGTACAAGTGTATAATGGTAAAACTGAGTTAGAGATTCAGCCAGCTGAGTGACACTAACACCTGGCTCCTCAGGAGCATGATGTCAGTAGCCAAGTCTCCCACCAGTACCTTTCTGAAAAGGAAGTGAATGAGCCAAAAGCCAAGAATAAGCAAATGAGCTGGTCTTATTCAGATCTCTCCAACTTTGTGGTAACTCAGATGATATAATTGCAGCTTTTTCTGCTCAGCAGGCAGGCAACTGGCTAGAAGATCACATGTGAAATTGTGCTTCATTTGAAGCCAAAACATTTGCCATCATTTTGCATTGGTACCAGTCTCAACTACTCAAAAAACAAGGAATTGATTTATACATTATCAGATTTCTTGTTTTTTCATGGGAGAAGCTGAGGTGTTTCTACTGGCCTTTCATCCAAAAATTGTTTGGATTAATCTTTTCCAGCTTTTCTCTGCAACTCAGAGAGCTATAAATTAGTCATTTATATTTTGTGTAGGGGAAACCAAGCTTCATTTGTAATCCAAGGACTTCTAAAGATGAGGCTTAAAAGCTGATGTAAATACCACAGGAATTATGACAACTTTTCTAATACAGTTTTACTCCAGGTTTGTTCTAGAGTAATGGAATAATATCATATTTTTTTTATCTTGATTTTCAATGTTGCTTCAGTCTGTGTGGAAATTCAGGTTTGTACACTATTCCAAACATACTTGATACTGCCTAATGGCAGAAGGGTGACCACACTGATATTTTTGAGCCTTGTTTGGCCCATGCCAAACCTCAGTAAGCTACAGTGCAACGCCTCGTAACCATGCCTGGCTCCCAAGGACATGCAGTGCTTTGTGCTTGACAGAGCAGGTCTGCTTAAAGGTGTATCCCAGGTTGAGCTGTGCTGGCTCTGATGGTGCTTGAATGTCTCTCTCAGACTGAGTTTCTATGAATTTATAGTGTTTGAGAAGTAAAGAGTTCTGTCCTGGTTTCAGCTGGGATAGAGTTAATTTTCTTTCTAGTGGTTGCTATCTTTCAGATTTGGTCTGAAAGCAATGTCAGTAATGCATATAGTTTTAGGTGTTTGCCTGGTGATGTGTATATTTTTCAAGGACTTTTTTCAGCTTTCTATAGAAGCTGATAAGGAGTTTCTAGACAGAATAATGGAATGGCCAATGGAATATTCCATACCACAGATGTCATGCTCAGCATACAAATGGGGTTAGCTGGGGGGCTGGTACTCGTGATAACTGTTCCTGACAGTGCCAATTTATTAATTTACTGGGTGGCGACAGTGACTTGTGCCTGGCATATTCTTTTACTATTATTATTGTAACTACTATTTTCCTCTTGTTCTGTTAAACTGTCTTTATCTCAACCCTTATGGTTTTTTTTTTTCTTTTCCTTTTCCCTCCTTTTCTCGCTCTTCTGCCCTTCTAGGGGGAAGGGAGAGAACTGTCTGAGCGGCTGCGTGGTCCTAGCTTCCAGCTGGGGTAAACCACAACATTGAGCAAATCATTTCTATATGGGATTGAATTCCAGATGCTCTCCTTTTCTGGTAGCAGTTGCTCCCCTGCTAGTGAAATTCATCTCTCTAAAGAAATCTAATGACATCACCAGCTTTCCTCTTAGCCTCAGTGACTGGAGCGTCTCTTACAAGGTGTTTATAGTAGTGGCAACACCAATCACAATGGGACTACCTTTCATAACGAACAAGCATTGTGGCTTGTAATTATGATTCAGTGGCCCACACTTATCTCCTCTTCTTTCCCATCCTTTATCAATATTCCAGGGGGAACCATTTTGACTTCCCAGGGAGATGACATTCTGCACAAAGACTGCAAGTTCCTGCTGCTGGAAAAGGAGAATGCCCCAGCAAAGAAGGAGATGGAGCTCTTGATCATGACAAAGGACAGTGGCAAAGTCTTTAGTGCCTCCACCACTGGGCTTAACGGAGGTAACTTCTCTTCTTTGGGACATATGGATATGCTGAGGACAGAGAAATGGAGACTGGTCATAGAGGGGCGTTCAGGATAGGACACCTGACTCAAACCCCCAAGACAAACAAGAAGCGCTGGCAGGCAGTTAGCCTTTAACCCTGCCAGCTGCAATCTAAGTCAGGCTTTTGCATTTGAGGCTCCAGAGCATACCCTGAAATCTTTCATAAAGCTCAGGAGCTTTGAAAGCAAAAACCTGAATCTGGTTTAAACAGACAAAGCTATTGTGTCTTCTCCCCCAAAAATATACCTTTTGCCAATGAAAGAAGATAGGCCTGGTTGAAATTCTAGTGTAAAGTTTTTAATGGTATTTGGTCCCTGTTAGGATCCTATGCAGAAGACACCTTGAAGAAGGAGAAGCAGGGATTTTCCTCCTCTTATGCTACAGATGCTGGCCTAAAATCAGATGCAAATGGTAAGGGTTTGTCCCTACGGAAATGCAATAGAACCCCTTCTGCCTCTGTTACTACCTTCTCCTTTCAAGCCCATCCTCTGATTTTATCATTCATAGAAAGACTATTAAAACCTCTTTTACTTCTGTTAAAACAGGAGCACTGAAATCTGTGCCAATGAGGGACAAGGCAACTTATGCAGGTAAGTGATGCAATTCAGAGTTTCATTGGAAAAAGCACCACAGCACAAAATAGAAAAAAGCAACCATTCTCGAGTGACATGAGTGGTCTCTGTGCAGTGACATCAGAGGGAGGGAATGCTCAGGGGGATACTCTGTAATGGGCCGAGCACATGCCATAGAACTGGATACCAGTTGGAATATTTTGGCAGTTGGAGTATTTTTCTAGTGCTGGAGAAAATCAAATAGCTAACAGTACAGCTACCAGACAGATTTATGGGAGGAGAAGGCTCAGAGAGACCATGCTGGCTGTTGCTGTCATTTATGGCTCAAAACTGCATAAAAATTGACCCCAAGGGGATCACATTTTTTAGCTGTTACTTTAAAGCACACCAATAATTGTCCCCTGTTGGAATTCCCATTGGGAATGCAGTTCCCAGCTTCCACAGGGACTAGCATTACACCTACCATCTGGAGAACAGGGTGTAAAGATTTTTTCCAATAGCCCTTTTCTATAATGAATCAGACCTTGGTGTCCCTATTCTAAGAGATTCTTGACTCTGAAGTCAAGGAACTCTTCATTAACCAGGAGACTGTCCCTTCCCTCTTCCAGAAATACGAAATGGTGATGCAGGTGGTGCAATTGGATCAGCACCATCCTGGTGTCCCTGTGGTTCCTGCTGCAGCTGGTGGAAATGGCTCCTGGGTTTGCTTCTGGCCTGGTTGCTTCTTTTTGGATTGCTTTTTGGACTCATTGCTCTGGGTAAGGAAAAGAAAACTCCTGATATCTGAGATCTTACTTCTCAGAGACTAACAGCTTCCAAAGTTGTCATTTAAACTCCAAATATCCCTGCTAGAAAAAGAGATAACAAGAATAATCCTGCAAAACAAAGTGGCCATAGCTATCTGAAGCAGCGCTGCCTTGTGCCTGCTGTTAGAAGTAGATATTTCAGGTGTGTGTCCATGGCAGCATGTTCCCTATCATTTTCCTTTAAACTTCCAGCTGAAGAAGTGAGAAAGCTGAAATCTCGTGTGGAAAACCTGGAAACAATCAATGGCGGCCTCCTGACAATTAACCAAGGGAATTCAAAATTAGAAAAGGATGTTTCAAGAGTAGACTTTCTTCACGGTATTCAACCCTCCTCAGCCTTCCCTTATGAAAATGAAGAGTCGGTGTGGTTGATGGTGAAGAGCAGACTGAACAAGGAATTAGAACGAGGTGAGCAAAGCCAATGTCTGTGATGCTGCATGAGACCAAATTATTCAAAGGGGAGCAGGAGGATTTGATTGCCCAAGGGCTTAAAGACCAGGATTTTTAGAGTGCAGTGAAGTCTGTCAAAATAGTGCCCTCACAGGCAGGCTGTGCTGGAGCTTAGAGTGCTGCCACTAGCACTAGTGGTGCATCCCTTAAAGCCAGAAGAAAAGGGAGAAGAAAGGAGTTGTGAACATGCCATCCTATGCCAGGATGTCCCATGCTTGCTGTAGAAAGTGAGTTTTCCATTTTGAAAGAACTACACAGAAAAATGAACCCACATTTCATTTCTCATACTACTTTTGATAGCAAGGGAAAGATGATTTACTTTTGTTTAGCAGATGATGGAAGTAAGTTAAGAACAGAGGAGCCTACATTCTCTCAGCTTCAGAATTTTCAAGGATTTGCAAAAGCAAATTTGCTGAGGAAACTCTACTTACAAAGCCATACTGTGCTCGATAGCCTGTGTTGTCTGCTGCCCTGAAATCCAAACAGAGGGATTCTTGAAGCAAGTAGTTATTCTGTTGTGTAATGCACTCCTAACAGCCCCTTTTCACTTCCCATTACAGGCTACTTCCGAGGGGAGAAAGGAGAACCTGGTGAGAAAGGTACAGCCATGTAGTTCTTCTCTTCCTCTGTCCTGTTCCTTGGCAGTAGCAATGCACAAGTTTGGGGTGGGTGTTGCCATGAGGGGCAGTTGGCACTGAGAAAGAAGAACCTGTTTTATATTTGGTCAAAAGGAGTATAAAGCTAGTTTGCCACTTACTGTAGAGGGCCTGATCCCTTGTGGGACTAATACAGAAGGCCCAATCTTGCATTGTGCCAGTATGAAAAGCCAGATCCTGTTTGCCACTAGTGGGGCAGGTCTGATACTGCACTGTCCAAGCGTGAAGTGTCCCTCTTCATCCAAAACTCCTTTGTGTTTCATTAAAGGTGGGAAACCAACTAGAGAAACAAGATAAATGAAAAATCATTGGAAATATCTCCCAAGATCTCTCCTGATTTTATATTTCTTTTAATTCTTTTCTCAGGTGATATGGGTCCCAGAGGTGAGTTCAGTTACCTGCTTCCTCAGGTAGAATGGCAGCCTGCCACAGGGCCTGGGTAGCAAATGGATTTTAGTTACTCCAGCAGTTAGAGAAGCTGATGCATTCTGTAGTTCAGAGATTGCTGTGATGTTTGGGGGTTTTTTTGCTCTTCTTCTGGGCAAAGGCAATTTTAGAGTTCGCAGTAGAAGGGAAATCTCACTTTGAGTCTAGAAACTTCTTTCACCTGGATGAAAGTCATTCCTGAAGCCAAGCTCCACCTAGTTTAATCACAGGGTGGTTTACAGGATTTTGTCTGGTGTGAATGATTCAAACCATTGCATAAATACAAGGGGACCAGTGTGGCATTGCTGGAGATGACAGAACTTGTAAACATGACAGGAACTATTTTTAATGGGGGATGAGGGTCAGCCAATAGTGAAAACCTATTCCCCACTGACTCTCTATTTCTTTCTCCCTACAGGAGAGCGAGGACTTCCTGGTGTCCAAGGTGGGCAGCAGTACAGTTCCCCTTTGAGAGAGGGCATTTAGTGACATTACTGTGGGCAAGAGCAGATTTTGCACTGCAAACCTAGCTCGAGGTGGTTTTCTAAAGAGTTGGTATTTAGCATTGACTAAATCACTTGAGTAGTACCTGCCTGTAGCTACAGACACAGCTCAGAGACATGGTTACAAGCAAGGCCTCAACCTTAGTTGAACATGCCTGATTTGAGGGTGTGAAGAATTTGAGAGTCCCACAGCTCCATGAGTACTTGGCCCAAGTTCCTTGTGCTCTTCTATGTATTGTGTTTTTCTAAAGAGATTGCTGCTCAAGTATCCAACTTCCAAGTAAAATATTCTTTACCCCAGCTGATGAATCGTTCCAGGCTTCAGGTTCCCCTAATTTGCATGGTTTTCTTTCACGTTATGCAGGCAAGGACTCTGAACATTTGTTGTGGTTTTCTTTCCAGGCATTCCTGGTCCAACTGGGCACCAAGGACCAGAAGGACCAAAAGGACAGAAAGGCAGTATGGGTAAGCATCCCTTGCAATGCTGTGTGAGTCTCACAGCTGGGTCACAAATGTCATGGGAATACAGACACCAGGTTGGTGTGATCATTGCCTTTCCCCATGGATGTAGCCATGGATCCTCTTGCCCAAGGCCTCCCATAAAGACACCTTTTTTGACAAGGCATTTGTGTCCTATAGGTGATCCTGGCATGGAAGGTCCCATGGGACAGAGAGGTCGAGAAGGGCTACCAGGGCCTCGAGGGGAGCCTGGACCCCCTGGATTTGGAGAAAAAGGAGACCGAGGTAGGAACTAGGTGTCCCATTCTTGGGTAAAGCAGAGATGGACAAAAGCTCTAGTTTGGTCCCAATATATAAAACACTTATGTGACAGAATTTGATTTGATTACTTAAATCCATATTTCATTTTAAGACATTTCCCAGCACAGGCAAATCTGGCCTAAGGGATTATTTTTTTTTGCCAAGGGGTAGAGAATGGTTGTTTTGTTTTGCCAGGTCTCACAGTCAGGTTTGCTTTTGGTTCTGCCAAACTTAATTAGTGTCAAGGTCATTTTCTTCCCTGGTATCCAAGTCACAAAGCTGGGGGATTTCTCTTGCTCATCCTAAAGCCCAGTGAGATGGGATTTTTTCTGGGACAATGCATGTTTATTTGGGTGTTTTGAACTGACCAGCAGGTTGTTCATGACACTTGCCAAAGAAAGAATGTCAGGAGATGGAATAACAGAAAAATGGGATCACAATTGTATTCCATAGTATCTGTTCATGTTCTTATTCTGCAGGTGCCATTGGTGAGCCAGGCCCTCCAGGGCCACCTGGTCCCCCTGGTTCTGCTGGCCTTAAAGGTAAATAAGATGGACTCAACTACTCCTAACCAGTCTGAACCTAGCAAGCTGGTTAGGAGTAGATGGGTACTCCAGCCTTCCTGTTCTGCTTGTATTGCACTGCAGTAATCACAAAAGTGAACTAATGGTCCTCATTTTAGATAAAATTTACTTTGGTAGGTACACATAACCTTTAGAGCAATACATCCTTGGAGATTTTTAGTGAGAGTGGAGATTGGCAGGGACATTTCCCAAAACACCAATCTTTAAGATGTTTGATATTTCCAGCTGGTTTTTCTCTGCTTTCAGAAATGATAAGGTAAACTCCATCTTGCTAACAGGCTTCTAACAGAGTTACAGCTCTACAATCCATGTAACTGGCATAAAAAGTACACTATAAAAAACAGGTCCCACTTAAAGCACAGATCCCAGTGTCTCAGCTTGAGTCTGTTTACCTTACTTTAGGGAAAACCACTTCTTCTATATCACAAAGGAACTAAGTTGTGTAGATTGTTGTCCTACTTCTGAGGATGCCAGTGATGCAAAATCTTCTAGTGTCTGGGGGAACTCCTTTCTGCTAAACACCTATTGGGTTGTGGATGCTGTTGGACAAACCAAAGAGATTTGTTCATTTTCTAATTGTCATGTTGCTGAAAGAAAATCCCTGTTCCTTATTCACAGGTCAAATGGGTTCTCCAGGCCCACAGGGTCCTCCAGGTGAGTGCTATATTTGTCTGCTACAGCATCTAAAGAAAAGAAACCAGAGTGACAGCTTCTTGTAGTTTTTCTTCTTCAGTGATGCATAATGGTGAGAGGGATGGGTTAAATAGCCCATTTCATTTTTCTGCAGGTCCTCCTGGCCTACAAGGATTTAGAGGAGAAGCAGGTCTCCCGGGTGCTAAGGGTAAGTTTCTCTTCCCCTTGGCAAGTACAGCAGCACTAGCTGATGTGCTTTTCTAGCAGTGCTCCGAGTACCACACCTGGTGTGAGCATGGAGCATTCTGACACTAGGGGCAATAAACAGCATAAGACTGAGAAAAGGAGAGGAGGAACTACATTTAGTGATTGCAAGCAAATATTGAGACAAAAAGACAAAGAGGTAACAGAGTAATCTAAGTGCGGAGATGTGGTTGGATGGATGGAGTGTATTGAAGGACGAGAATTTCCAGTTTGAGTTTGTCTGATGCCAGCATACCTGTATTTCCCCTATGATTTTTCGTGATGCATGGAATTCCTTTCCTTCTGACTTGTTATTACTATTCTTCAATCATCCATATCTCTTTCAGGTGAGAAAGGAGCCAGTGGAGCCCCTGGACCCAAAGGTACGTTCATCAATGAAATATGTTTTGTGGATATTTCCTTTAGATTCCTTTAGGTACGGATACTGTCCATGGGTATTAAACCTATAATTCTTTGGTTTTTTCTTCTGTGCTCTTGACAGAAAGCAGACTTTATTTTCTTTGATGGAAATATTTTACAATGAAACAATCTCACAGAATCCTTCCCTTTTCTGTACCACAGGTGATCAGGGGGAGAAGGGTTCTCGTGGAATGACAGGTCAGTGGATTGTTTTCCTGGAGTAAGAGCCTTTCTAATACACATGTGCATTATTTGTGTTTTCAAGTAGCAGTATAGCCCAGCCAATCCCAGTTAGCTTGCTTTCTGGAAAAGTATAATGATGTTATTGGTTATAGGAGTTTTATTTTTGCACCCAAGTTTTAAACAAACAGATCCCATTCTTAATTCCATTAATTTTCGTAGCAATCTCTCTGTGTATAAATTTAGGGAAATTCTCCCTCACGCACCCTGTGTTCACTTCACTTGGGTTTTTTTAATGCCCAGAGACAGTCACGAATCATGAGGCCTGAGCATTCTGTCAATACTGTTTTCCAATTGCAAAGCACCAAATATTTCTGACAGTCATAAATTATATCTTCACCAAGATTCGTTTGATTCATTTTTATGCCGCTTCACTACAGGTGAACAAGGCTCAAGAGGAATGCCTGGTCCTCCAGGAGATCCAGGGCCTAAAGGACCTGCAGGTGGGTAACAGAAAACAGCTGTGTCTGTATGTGGGGTAATGTCATTCCCAGCCAGAGGGTGTTTCTATGAGCACAGACAAGGAAACAATATGGGAGTGGAATCACACTGGCTGTGATACTAGGTCTTTCCTCTAGATAGCTAGGGTTAGTCTGTACACTCAGAAAAGATGTCATCCAGTTAAGTTTCAAGTGAACTTTTTCTGGATCTCCAGTAATTGCAGCCAAGATTTCTTTCAGATGTGATACGATGAAAAGCCACTTTCTTGTGTTTAGGGCTGTGCTCTACTTAGTAGGAGGACTGGGCAACTGTGGTACTGTTTCAGTGGTCCCTAACAATCTCTTTACTTTGGGCAGGACAAGCTGGCCGTGATGGACAGCCAGGTGAAAAAGGTAAGGGATTCCTTTGAGGAAGACGTTCAGGTACTTGCTGCTTTGACAGGAGGTTGATTTGTAAAAACAGTGGGAGAAAGATGGCAGCAGATCCATGTTCTAGAATCTTGCTGTCTTGGAGGAGCTGTAGAGTCAGCCATGTAAGCATGGAACTGAGACATACAAGGGAGCTGCCTGTAAACTTGAGACAGAGTTCTGCTCACTACAGAACTCTTCTGTCATTGATGTTCACCTCCCAGATACCAGTGCTGAAAATGGCCAGTTGGCTTTGAGGATACAACAGGTAGAAAGTGCTGCAGGACAGCTGGTGGCTGAGCTTGACTGGAGTGGTAGATTGTAAATCAGTGACTTCTGGCTTGTTAATGGTGATTATATCCTTAGGTGAACCAGGTCTTATGGGAATGCCAGGAGCCCGAGGCCCTCCAGGACCCACTGGAGATGCAGGACAGCCAGGTAAGAGCATACAGAGAACAAAAACACTTTTTGCTCAGTCAGGAATACACATCTGTCACCAATTTGCAGGCTTAATTCAAAGTTAAGGCTTGCAGAGGATCTCTCTACTGTAAGGTGGTGATGAAAGGAAAACACACAGGGAATCTAGACCCTTTGTGATCTCAGGATTGCACATACTGTAAACAAGAGCATCAGCTTCTGTGAGCCAACATTCAGATTACATACAAGTTTCTAGGCCAATTTACACTGCTTGTGGGCTATAATTTAAAGTAAATGTAATTTTTTCTCTCTGTCTATCCTTTCCCCACCTGAAATTTGCTTAGATATCTTAGAAATTTTGTTCTGTTCTTCCAGGTCTCACAGGACTCCAGGGACCACCAGGTAGGTTTTTCCATTATGTTCTAATGCATCAATGACACGCTTTGGTACAGGCTCAAAACTCCCCTGTCATTTTCCCTCTATGGTGTTCATGGCTTCCAAAGTGATATCCCAAGGTTTCTGCATCTCCCTTGGCTTTTGATACAGGTTTTGTGGTTGGAGTGTAATTTTTGAGGAATGCAGGGCCCTGGAGTGTTTGAAAATTTGCCTCTCCCCAAAACATAGTTTGCAGCAAATGGCACGTTTCAGTTCCCTGTGCATCACTGAAAAGTCCTTCTGTTTGGCAGCAGAAGCAGAGGGGGAAGAATGAGGCAGGTGAAAACAGAGGTGGTCTGGGGGGCAAGTCACCAGAGAATTTATCCAGGAGCCTCAGGACAGGGAGCAGTGCCTGGAAGAAGCTACAGGCAAATCTAGGGAGCAGTGCCATCATCCAGGGAGCAGTGGGAGAAGAGAAACCTTTAACTTTGTCCAGGGACGCTACCAGCTTGGTCTACAGTCTGCTGTGAATTCCTCCACTTGCTGTTAGGGATCTGCTTATAAAAGCTGTGAGCCAGGGTCTTGAGCAGAGAGTTATTTCTATAAACCCACAAGTTAAACCCTGCTGGGGTAGCTGGAAAAAATAGAAGAAACAGTGTTTGCGCTAACCATTTTAATTTGTTTATCTACCTCGTATCAGGACTTCCAGGCAACCCAGGCCGATCAGGGGCTAAAGGTGAGTTTTGTTTCTTCCCTAATACTCATTTTCTCTCTAAGCACTTCATTTTTGGGAGAATTATCTGCTCCGCTGGCCAGTCCCTGAATCAACAGTGGCATCTAGTGGCTTTAGAAAGGGAAGGTTTGAGAAATAGATGGTAGGCAAAGCCTCCTCGAGCACACACAGAAGGCTGGGCATCTGCTGAGGCACTCAGCGTGACAGTTCTCCACTGAGAAAGTCTTAGCAAACCTGATTCTGCCCTGAGCATAGAAGTGTGGTGCCCGCTGACCGCAATGGAAGCTGTGTGTCTGCCTTGCATAGATCAAGGCCTGTTCCTGTTGAGGCCTATGCAGCGCTTGGAAAGCTGATCAGAGGACATCTGAAATCAAATGCTTAATAAGACAGTCTAATTGAGCTAGTGACAAATCTTCCCCCAAAGACAAGTTCATCTTTTGTCTCTTTCTTTTCGTAGGAGAACCTGGACTTCCAGGAAGAGTCATAAGTGCTGGTACGTAGTGCTCTGAGAATTGGAACTCTTCTGCGTTTGGAGGATTCTCTCTGCTTTTTGCTATGCCCCCTTAATTCATCCCAGCTGTGTGCCAGACCTATACTGGGAGAACACATATGCTATAGAAGTGTGATTCTCTAAGGATAGATGTGTTACATGTTCGCTGGATGTGTGTATATATATGTGCAAGTGTATGCATTTGTGTTTCAGAGGGTTCGTCAACTATCACTCTGCCAGGCCCACCAGGTCCCCCAGGCCCACCTGGCCCCACTGGACCCCCAGGTGTTCCAGGTGAGGAAGCTGCTCCTCTGCTGTGGTTTTTGCAGGCAGCTTGCATTGCTGTGCATCCAGTTCTTAAATTAATGTGTGATGTTTATTGTCTCTGCCAGGCTGCCCTGTCTGGGAGGCGAGATTGCTCAGGCAGTCTAGATACTCATGGTCCTCACCCTTCCCTGCAGAAAGAGCAAGATCTCAGGCTGAGTTAGAGGAGGCAGCAGCCTCAAGGGAGGAATGGGATAAAAATCACAGGGGGGGGCAGGACAGAAGGGAGGGCTGAGAAGATGAAGAAACTGAAAATGGTGCTTTTGTTTTCCTTTGGTCTGATGAGCACAGAGTAGTGATAGGTGGAATCCATCAAGTAGAATCAAGCTCTTTTGCCTCTCAGGAAAGCAGGCTTGTGTCTAATCCTTCTCCTGGCACTGTTACTGAAATCAGGAAGAGCTTGTTTTTCAGTCTTAGCTTTGAACTCAAGGTAGCAGAAATCCCACGTGAACATCTACAGATCTTTCACGCAAACACAGACACGCTGGCTATGCGTGATCTTGGTTCTCAGTCTTCTCTGTCCCAAGTCAGACACTGCCCTCCAGCACAGTGGTGTCAGGCAGCAGGGTTCCTGAGCCCTGGTTCTCATGGCAGTTCTGGGCCACTCCCAGCTCTACAGCTGGAGTTAATCCTGCAGCTGGTTTGGTAGAGCCAGACTTGATTTGCAGCCTGGAATGTGTTTCTGTTGTGGTCAGTGACACTCTGGTTGTTTCCCCAGGCTAAGAAGCACCAAGCACCTAAATTGCCACATCGTGGAAAATAAGCCATTTTTCTGGAGCTTCAAGTAATACTTGGGACACTGATGAATTCATACCCCATAGCAATTCCATTTACTTATGCAGACAAATACATTATTTGATAATCTCACTTCCTACAAAAGACCTATTGATTCTTTCCTACTACTGTAAAGTACAACCAGGAAAATCTAATGCGATCTGATTTTTTTTTCCTTTGAAACCAGGTCCTGTTGGACCAGCTGGTCTCCCTGGACAGCAAGGTACCATTCTCCATCAGCTTTGATTCTGCTTCTTAAGATAACTGAATTAATTAGTTTGCCTATTGTTTCTAATTCTCTCAGCTCTTGGCACAATCTCTCTCCCTTTTGTTTGCGGATTTCTTCCTTTCAGTTCATTTTGCTGCATTATTTGGCGTAATTAATCTTGTAAGGAATTTCTGTTATTTTTTTTCTTTCCCAGGGGAAGAGGGGGATGTGTGAAGTGTGATGTGGAAGCTGCAAATGTCTCTTTTTCTTACGTTATTTTTTCTAGAGGCTGGCGTTTCTAAGGCACCTCTTAAGTGCAGTTGCCTTTCTGTAGTAGGGAATGTAGCCCAGCTGGGTACCTCCTGCCATTTTGAAAGGTGGGAGAGCAAACTTGAGCCAAATTGGGAATAATGTCACTGTGAAACCCCTGTCAATTGGACAGATGACTGTTTGGAAGGGCCTTAACAGAGCTGGCTCCTGAGAACCTTTCTCAGCCCGTTTTCTATGATCCTGTTAGGGCAAATTGTGCAGTAATTTCCACATTTGAATACAGTGCCCCATCAGAGCCAGGGACTGAATTCATGCTCCCAGTTCAGCAAAGCCTGAACCTATTCTTGAGGAGGTGAGGAGTGGGTACAAAATGTCTCTCAGTTAAATAATTCGCTTTCTTGGGGGGGTTAATTTTTTTTTTTTCCTGTAACAGGTCCACGGGGTGAGAAGGGATCCCCAGGTGAAACCGTGATAGAAACTATCAAAACGGAAGTCTCATCGTTAGCATCTCAGAGTAAGTGGGTCTGCCTTTCCACTCCTTTGCTTGGAGAGGTACCAGATGCCTCAAGGCCTGCTCACAGCTTAACAGGAGATGACTCTACCTCTTTCCCCTCAACATGACATAGGGCAAGTGTATGTGTATGCTTGGTGGTGGGTCAGCAATACCAGCTACTTCTTCTGCTCTCCACCTCATCTGTGCATCCCAAAGTGTTTTCAAAAGGAGGTAGGTGGCATCAGGCCCACATCATAGAGAGGAAAGCTAAAGAATGATGCCTGGTGAACATTCTTTAACAGCAGAGACGGTCACAGAGCTGTGAGATTTTCAGTGGCCTTTTAGCCACTGTGCCCACACAGGGAAGTTCCATATCAAATATGAAAACAGAACCATCTGTAAGAGGGGAATCAGTTTGAAAAGGTGTGTTAATCCAAGCAATATAAATCAGAATCTCTCTGCAAATTAGAGGACAAACTCACAGGGGAGCAAACACTATCTTAAGATGAAAATAGGAGAAGCAGAGTAGAATGGTTTTGTAGCATCCTGAGAAAAAATGCCTGCTTGCTCTGTGCAATACTGGATGTGTGGTGCACTCACAGTCAGTATTCCAGTTTGGAACCTCTACAACTCTGCAGGAGAGGCAAGGTAGAGGAGGGCATAAAAATCATGAATGGTCCTTGCCTGATCACCATTTGAATGGGGTGATGTAGACTCAGACCCAGCTTCAGAACTGTCCCATCCCCTATTCAGGAGTCTTGGATCTCGGCATCACTGAACTTTGAGTTTGTGCCACAGCTTGGAGGTCAAAATACATCATATACAGAATACATAACACAGTGCAGCTACTTGTTAAATAATGGCTGCGTAACATTCTCCTCCCAAAACTTGCCCCTCTTTGAAAGAATCTTTCCTCTCTTTGAAAGTTCTTTCCCTCCTGTAGACTTTGAGTCCTTTGCTCTTTCCCTCAGTAACCACTACTCTCCAGAGAGATCTCCTCCCTATTTCTAATACACTGCCAGCCTGCTCAGCACTGTATTTTGCTTCTTGTCCTAACCTGCATGCTGGCAACCAAATCCTTCTCTACCATCTCTGTCTCAACTTTGGGTTAGGTCATCCAGGTCCTGCCTTAGTCTACCTTTGACTGTAAGAGCTTCTAACAGGAAGGCAATGACAGTGTTTCCATAGCAGCAGTAGCTCCATAGCAACAATTTTCTCCTTTTTTATGTGTTTTTCATTTGCACAGTGATGGCAGATTTACAAGGGCGAGCAGGACCACCAGGTCCCCCTGGACCACCAGGTACGTAACACAGCAGAGGTCAGTATGTAAGTGGAGGGATATTAACACACATGACACGTTTCTAGGCCATGTGATTTGGTGAGTAAATATTCTATCATCCCCCTGTTTCTTTTGTCATCAGGTGAATCTGTGCAGGGACCCCCTGGACCTCGTGGTCCCCCAGGTAAGAATTTGTTTCTTTGAAACAAACCTGGAAAGTGGCAAGTTTTTCCAGTGTCTGGTGGTATTCCAGATGCAATCTTGGACCTGGTAGAAGTTAGTAGGGCTGACTTTACTGGAAGCGGAATTTCACATAGTGGGGACACTGATCAAGAGAGGAAATCTGGCAGAGGTTTGCTAGCCAGAGTAGTAAATCATAAAAGCTGTACTTTTGGGGAAGACACTCAACATTCTCAAGTCCCCAAAGGAAGTAGCTGCATTCAACCCCATCTCTACTTTTTACTCATCCAGACTTAACTTCCAACTGTGGACAGATGGAGCACTTCTTACCATGAGGAACATATCCCCACTCCTCTTCCTGTAGTGCAGATTTCCTTTTCACAGCCAGAAGAGTGGAGGTGCAGGAGGACATGAGACAGGAGCATAAGCCCATTCCTTGCTCTCTGCTCAGTAGCCAAGGGGCACAGGTTAGGTGTGTGATGAAATGAACCTTCCTTCTCAATGTAGTGAAGGCCAGCTGGGATAGACACTCTGTACCACAAAGAAAGGAGTTTCTCTGTCCTATATCTGCTGTGGTGGCAAATGAAAAATAACTAATAGGGATAGATGTGTGTAGAGAAAACAATGTTACCAGCCTACACTTGGAAATATTTCAGTTATGGCCATGGCTGGAGATGTAGCAGCTCTGACATGCATTTGCTTACATTGGTGAGGCTCATTCTTCCTGAAGGTTTTTGTGTCTCTTTTGCCTAGGAGAAGGATTGCCAGGACCTCCAGGCCCACCAGGGAGACCAGCATCTTCCATGTCCACCTCAGGTAGGTTTTTCCCACTCATTCCATCGCCTGTGCCCTGGGAATGTCCTGGCTGTTGGGGTTCTAGAGAGCATGTCCCTGGCTAGAACCAGTTGGAGCCAGAGGAAATCTGTGTCATGTTCATCTGGATGAAGAAACCTTTTTGTTTTAATTACAGAAATGTTCTTACCGGGCCCACCAGGTCCACCAGGCCCACCAGGCCCGAAGGGAGACCAAGGTGGGTGTATCCTGTTGCCTCACCAAGATATTAGATGAATCTCAGCACCTCAGACTGAAAAGAAGGAAGGAAGGGCTTGGAAGCAGAAAGTGTCCTGCCTTTTTGTGGCTGTAAGAAAGCTAGCACAGTGGTCATTAAACAGGGCTCCTGTCTGCTGCCATAAAACAAGTCACTCTTTGTCAGAGTAACTTTTTAGCCTCCAGTGCTGCTGTCAAAGCAATCACTGGATTCAGATCTGACTTTGCAAGCCCATTAGGTTCAGGAGCATTCAGAGCCTTAAGTTTGCCATTAGCAGGGAACAATCTTTTTGCAAAATGCAGCATGGACTCGGGTAAGTGAATGCAAGGAGGTTCCCCTGTGAAGTGTAGCTCAGCTGGCAAGCAAAGATGGGGTTTAGTCCCTTTGCCCATTTCTGCCCTGCAGATTGGAGGCCATGATAATATTCTCTGGTGTGGGCTGGAATGTTGCAGATCAGAACAAAGCAAATGCTAACACTGTTCCTCTCCTCCCCTGTTCACAGGAGAACGAGGTCCACGAGGATTCACGGGTAAGGAGTCTTCCAGGAGATATCAGTGGGGTGCAGGGTAGTATGCCTGTGTATATAACTGACCCTCTCTTTCTGTGTCCCCTGCAGGAGAACCGGGTGAGCCTGGCCTTTCAGCGTTCTCCTCCTACGTCTGTGCACCCTTTCCTCCTCAAAATTCATTGTCCCTCTACTAAAACCAGGGGACAAAATCCTGGTCTATTGATTCTATCTGAATTTTAGTGGAGCCAGGATTTTGTCCACACACTTCATCCCTGTGAATCTCTAATTCTCCTTCTGCAATTGGCAGGTGAGGGAATTACCATGCAGGGACCTCCAGGAGTTCCAGGCCTGCCAGGCCCACCTGGACCCAAAGGTGAGGTTAAAAATCTCCTTTCTTTCTTTCTTTGGTGGTGGCCTTGCACAGCCAGGAGTGGTGGAGACTAAAGGATGGAGCAACCTGGTCCTTTGAGAATTACAGCTGTGCCCACTCCCCGCCTTTTCAGGCGGAGCAGGACCATGGCAATAGAATTGCTCTGAGCACAAGGTACCTGGGCAGATCACAGAAGGCTCAGGAAAGCTGGTGTGGCCTCTTCCTCCTGTTCCTCCCCAACAAGCTGCTAATTCAAGATAGTCATTACAAGGGCAGGGTGGTTGCTTCTCTGAGAAAGTGTAGCTCAACTGTTCTACATGACCAAGTACACAACTTGCAGTGACACCCATTATAATTGTCTGTCTCCCTCACTCTGTTTTCCAGGTGATGCAGGTGTCCCAGGCGCTCCTGGCATCCCAGGAGCATCTCGAGGTAAGAGGCCATACCATCATTGCTTTGATATTATCAAGAAATGGTGACATCCTGGTGCAGACTTTGAACTTTGGGTTTTACAAGTGTACATGCCAACCTAACCTGATGGATTCACAGCCTGCCTTAAATCAGACAGTTTAAGAATTGCAAGTTTTCTGTTTCCAGCTTACTGGGAATCCTTTGAGCCAGAGTTTGTCCTCATGGGACATGAAAGAAAGGGATTCCAGGTTGGCTAGCCATGCTCCACTAGAGATTAGGGAAGCTGTGTGGAAACGCTCCTGATCAGAACAAAAGTGCCCTTTGTTCACTTTTACTTACCCTCTGGGTATATTCATGTGAATTTAGCTGCTTTCCTTCTGAATGAGAGCATCCCTGTGTGCAGGATATTAATGCAGTTTCACAAAAAATACATATGGATTAATTTAAGTGTCTCACCATGTGAACAAGCCTTCTGCTTCTCCACATCCATCCTGTCCTAGCAGTACTACCTCAGGGTGCTGAGAAGGCAGACACCTTAAAGAGCATGAAGTGTCACTCAACACCATGGTGACAGGAGTCACACAGAGCCCACCTCTGTCTTGCAATGGAGACCAATAAGGAGGTTCTCGAGCTGGTGCTGCCCAGTCTGGTTGGGACTGGGAACAGGAGGGCAGTGAGGTTAGCCTAATGAGCTTGAGTGCTTTATGGATCTCCATCTCTAGGGTGTGCTCTGGTGCACAAACTGACCAGCTCTGTCAGTGTGAAGCCGGGGTGGTCTCTGAACTCAGCCCTGCAGAGCTGTGCAGGCTGAACTAGGAGATGCTGAATGAATTGAAGACATTACACTGCCTGATTGCCCGTGCTCTGGCTGTGTTTGAGGATGAAGGGGGAGCCCCTCCATAGTCCATTCCCAAAGCTCTTCCCAGACCTGGGGGAAGGGCTCAATGCAAGCATGTTTTAGCGTCACTTGGTCTAATGCAACCATGCCAAAAACATTTCTTGTCCTCACAATGCCTTCTGTAGGTGGATCAAGACAAATTCAGGGACCTCCAGGACCTCCTGGGCCACCTGGTCCTCCTGGCCCAGGTGGAAGTTCATCTCAAGAGATTCAGCAGTATGTCACTGACTACCTGAAGAGTGAGTATAATGGGATTTTGCCATGGGTCAGCAGATGAATGACTGTCTCTCTTCTGCTCCCAGAGTCCCATGTCACTCCCTTTAGAAGCAGCAGCTCTTCTGCTCTGGCTCATTTTTGTTGAATACTATGAACTGCTGTTGCCTGCTCTGGCCTCTGCAGAACTGTCTTTCAATCAGCCTGCTTTTTGCCAGGGGAATAGAGTCCAGTAATTATGCATGTGACCGTTGTCTTCCCGCTAGTGATGTGGGCATATTTTGGGCTTCCCACCTAGGTGACACCATAAGGCACTATTTGACCGGTGCCCAGGGCCCACCAGGCCCTCCAGGCCCACCTGGAATCATCACCACTGCAGATGGGACAAGCTTGGATTATGCAGAGCTGGCTGCCCGTGTTATGAGCTATATGGCAAGTAAGTACCATGTTGGTAAGCTCTGTACTGAGTCATGCTCTTGGCTCATCTTGTGCAACACCTGGGAGGTGAGAAGCAGAGGAGAAACAAGTCTTTCCGTAGCAGCACCCTATCCCAGTTACCCACCTTCTGCTGTCTTGGCCCAGGGCTCCACACAGCTGAGGTGGCCTCTGAGCTTTGTCCCATTTTGATGGTTAGATTAACTAACAGCTGCTGCTGTTTAAAAACATAGCTGTTAGACCCTGGAACGGCCCCAAGACCCAAACAGAGGTGGCTCTGCTTGGTATATGTGGCCTTAGGTATTCTGGGGCTGTCTTGTGTGCTTGGGGCCCTCCTGAAGTAGATTAAATTCCCAGAGCTTTTGGAAGCAGCCTGGAATCTCAGTCAGAACAGCACAGACCACACTGCTGTGAAGACAGCCAGGATGTGTGAGACATCATCTGATTCATGGCATGGGAAGCCCATTCCACCAGTTAAACCAGATTAATTCAGCTTTCCTTTGTCCTTGCCTTACCCCTCTTCACCTTCTGTCTCCTCTTAACCCTGCCTGACATAAAACCTTTTCATTCCCACAGGCTCTTCAGATCGCTATCAGTCCTTTGCCAGTTCAGTATCAACTACATCCGTTTTGTACCAAGAACTTCTGGACCTGCTGCAGAGTAAGTGATCCTCAAGTGGGGTTGGTAAAACATCCCAGCAGCCTGGTGACCTGCCCTTCCCTTCTGTCTCCAACTGGAGTTACCAGCAGCTGCTTTGGAGGCCAAAGGCCTGCTGTAGGTGCTGCTGAGGGACCTGAAATGTCTCCTTCCAAGTTCTTTGGAGACAGATTTATGTGTTTTGTACTGGAGGGTTTCCATGCTTCCCAGAAGCTATGCTTTCTTACCTGTTTGCATGTCATTCCCACTGTTGTAACTCTGCAGTTTACTGCTCTCTTGCTTCCCTTTTCCTCCTTGGTCCTCTAGGTGCCATCTGCCCACATCCCTCCTTTTCAGGAATTCCCAATAATTTCCCCAAATCTCCCACTAAACCTTGGGCTTCTACTTTCTAGCTCCTCCACTCTCTTAGGCTTCCTCATTCCTTCTTGCCCACTCCAAAGCCTTGCTATGTCTTTGTTCTTAAAGTGAGGAGACTCAGCTCTGTAGTTCTTTTTGACACATGCTGTTACTGTGGGCTGACAGATAAATCACTGGGATGTCATTTTGTTGTCCCTGAAGGTATTGCTGATGCTGACCAAGACTACAGTCCTCCCTGTGTGAGCCAGTCAATCAGATTCCATGTTCCAAACAGACAAATGGCTGCTGAAATGCCACAGAGCTCAGTTCACAATCTTTTCCATTTATCCAATATATTGTCTAGGGTATCCTGAAGAAACAGAGCACAAGGAGCTCCCTTTAGTAATCCAAATTCTCATCTTCCTCAAACCCTGGGTTGTAGGGAGTTCCCGGCCCTGGCACAAATGTTTCTGACGCCAGACAGGGCAGTTCACACTCAGAAAAAGAGAGGGAGGGGGAAAGGAGCTTTGCTTCCACACATTTTGATGGTCTCCCTAGTGGTGGTGGTGGGGCCCAGGTCACAGACTGGGAACTCGTCACACCTGGTGTCTTTGCAGCAGCTGGAGAGTCTTAAAAGATGCATTTTTCATTTCCAGGAGAAGAAATTCGTCAGTATCTAATTGGACCTCAGGGCCCACCCGGACCTCCTGGACCAGGGGGAGATGGCATGTCTCTGTCACTGGATTATGACGAGCTGACCAGGCGGTTTATCAGCTACTTGACAAGTAACGGCCTTTATTAGTGTGCATTTCCCTCTGTTCCTCTGGGAGCTGAGCTCCTGCTGCCAGTGAAAACTCTTCCAGTGTCAGCTGTGTGAATCCCTCCGTACAGAGACCTCCTTGCAGAGATTGTGAGAGACATGGTAGAGAACAAAGCCCTGTAGCTGAGATGCTATCCACAGACTCTAGTAATGAGTTACTGCTCTGCTTAAAACTGAGCTTAAGAACACCATTTCATCTAAGCCAACTTAGAAGTCCCCTCAACACCTTCAAGTGTGTTTATAACCCTTTCCCCACTGGCTCTGTGACCAGGATCCATCTTTCTGCAGACGAGTTGATCTCTGTCTGCTTTGTGTCGAGGCAGCTCAGGCAACAAACTCTTAGCAGTGTACAGTTAGTTGAAACAAGTTCCACCACTGTACTTCATTTTCACATCTGTCAAAGGGTGATGTGGCATGTAAGAATTGTTGGGACAGTGAGGACACTGGAGCATCCCCAAAAGCAGTGCTGAAATGCCCAGCCCTGGTAGCTGCAACTGTCTGCTTAAAAGCACGGCCTGGTCTGTGCTCACTCCCTCTGAACTGCCCTTGGAGACCTGATCTCACTAATGGGCTGCTCCAAAGATGGTGAGAATTTCCTCCTTGGCTCTAGAAACAGGAAACTGCTGTTTAACAGCACCACCCTGACAGCTCAAGCATTTCATCAGTAAGGACCCAGAGGTGCTGAGTTTTGCACCGGAGCTGCTTGCAGTCAGGTGGACACAGAGAGACCAGCACATGCATCAGCTGGTGGGTCACAGCTGAGATGCCTGTCCTGGGGTGTCCCCTCACCCCCATGGCAGGGGTTCCTGAGATGTGCAGAACTTCTGCCAAGAACTGAGGCCTGATGCCTGCCTGTCTCCAGGTGCCCTTGTGTTGGGATGTTCTGAGCAAGTTTTAACTCCAGAACAAGGCTTGAGCCCTGCTTCTCAGCGCTATCTGCTGCTGGAAACACGTCCCCCTGCAGGAGTCCCTCCTGCATTGCCTGTCAGTCACACTGTAGCAGCCTGTTTTGATAATGTGCTGTTCTTGGGTCTGTTTGATTTTGCAGGTTCTGGGATGAGCATTGGTCTCCCTGGACCACCTGGGCCTCCAGGGACACCTGGTATATCTTACAGTGACCTGACAGCCTACCTGCAAAGTAAGCCAACTTCTTTACTCCCTTGCCATATGTGCCAGCAGGATCTTTTTTTACAGGCTTAGTCACAGAATTTCCCCTGTTGTCCATCGCCACAAGTAACCCTCTGTGAGCCTCTGATGGTCCCTCTGCCTTAGTTAGCAGCACTGCAGGTCTCCTGGGCTCTGCCAGGGCCTGCACACACTGTGAGGGGCTGTGGGCAGGTCACTGTGCTCCTGTTGGGAGCAGCAGCAGCAACAAGGTGCTGTCTTGGGGATGGGGATGGAGATGGAGATGGAGGATAAAAAAATCTTCTTCACTTCTGCCACTTTTTAGAAGTATATTTAGCATTAGGGCCTTCTACCCTCTTTGGGATCTCCTGACTTCCCAGTGTGATGTCTACATGCCAGGAAGTACCAGGAAGGCTGCAACAGAAGGTGCTGTGGAGAAAAACGCACCTGTACTTGGTTGTAGTTGGCATTACCTGTATTGTCAGGGAAGGTTCATCAGAGCTGTGGTGGTTTGGGTGACTTCTTTTCTTCCCTTGTATCTTACAGATTCTGAATTCAGTGGTCTTGTTGGCCCCCCTGGTCCTGCAGGGCCCCCAGGACCTCCAGGGATCCCTGGAACACCTGGCACCTCCCTGGAAGACGTCTCTGCTTATCTACAAAGTAAAGCACTTGTGTTTCTCACAGCTGGGAGGGAGACTCTGGGGAGGCTGAGATTTAGCTTTCCATGGGGCTGTAACTGCCCACTGAGAACAAAGTCACTTTAAAAAAAAAAATAAAAATTGCATCAACATCAGCTGGAAAACGGTGGAGGTTGGGGTTGGAGCCTTTAAATTTTCAAGATCCCCAGATATTTGTGATTTTCATGTCCTCTCAGTGTCAGAAATAATTATTCTTCTCTTTCAAGGTGTGGGATACTCCTCCTTCTCTGGAGTCCAGGGTCCACCTGGCCCTCCTGGCCCTCCAGGACCACCAGGCTTCTCAGGAACCGGCCTCCTGTCCTATGCTGACATCACCCACAGTGATGAGTTCAGGAGCGAGCTGATCCAGTACTTGAAGAGTAAGAGGATGCCATCCTTTCTCCCCACACACCCCCCGAGCCGTGCTTTGCCTTGTGTAGGCTTTGGCAGTTCTGTAGAAGCCTCCTCTGAACTGGGGCTGCACCAACACCTTATTTCTACAGCCAGATCTACACAGGACTGCCCTGTGCCCTGTCGGCTTGTCTCCTCTTGGTCCATGCAAGGCAAAAGTCCACGTTGTGAGCCAAAAGGGGACAGGGGCTGGGCAGTTACATTTGGCCTGTGCTGAACAGGGAGTTCTAAATAAGGTCACCTGTGGAGTTTTGCTGTGGAAAAAAGCATTTTCTTTGACAAACACCTGGCTGCAGAACAATGATGCCACAGGGGTTGGAGGGCAGCACTGAGCCGCTTGGTCTGAGGCCTCATGCTGACAAGTCACCCAGAGCAGCCTTTCAAAAACACGGGGATCCCCTCTCTTGTGGGAGACTGGCTGCAGAACAGCCATGTTGGCAGAGGTGCTGGAACTGGCCTGGGAGGAGCACAAGCTTCTGCAGGATCATTGGGTGCGTTTCCAAGATTGGACCCTCAGACCTGTGGGAGAGATGGGCGGGAGGAGGGTGTCATACCATCTGTAGAGATCAAGGTGGACACACCTGCCTGTTCCCTGAGAAATGACACTGGATGAGGGTTACTCTTGATGATTGGTGGGACAGGATTTCACACTCCAATCTTCAGGCAGATGATAGTACAGGAACTCTGCCCATGTACCTCAGTGTCCCTGAAGTCCCCCCTCTTTTATTTTGCAGGTGATGAAGTTCGAAGCTATATCTCAGGGCCACCTGGGCCCCCTGGGCCACGGGGACCACCAGGACCCAAAGGAGATAGTGGCTTGGTGGCTGGGTCTATGTCTTCATCATACCAAGGGTTACGGAATTCTGAGCGGATGCACGGAGGATCCCTTGGTGCTGAGGGATCCCATGGGGGATCACTGGGCACAGGCAGCTCATACAGCAGCTCCATGAGCAGCATGTCATCCTACAGTGCATCAGTGGGCAATGATGGCTCTTACGATGCCACCATGGGCAGTGATGGGTCTTTGGATGGGTTGCTGACAGAGGAGGAGTCACACAGGAGATCAGCAGGTTCAAGCAGATCCTACAGCAGCTCCTTCAGTGGTTCCCTGGATTACAACGAGCTGGCACTCCGTGTGTCAGAGAGCCTGCAGAGTGAGTGGAATGTCTACTTGTCTTGACCTTCTCTCCCAGCCCCCAGCTCCTGACCCCTGTGCCTGGTGTCATGCTGTTTGCTTCCCTCATCCCTCCTGCTGCCCACAGCTCTCCCTTACACCTTCCTGCCTCGGCATCCAGCCACAGTTTTCCTAGAGCTCCCTTCAAATGATGTCTTTAATTCCCCAGGCCAGGGTATTCTCCGGGACCTGATGTCTTACAACGCACAGGGACCTGCAGGTCCCCCAGGCCCTCCTGGTCCCCCTGGCATCAGCAAGGTCTTTGCAGCCTATGGCAATGTCACTGCGGACCTCATGGACTTCTTTAGAAGTAAGTGACATATTGACTTGGTGTTTCTAGCTCATGCCTAAGAGATCATGCCAACAGTGATCTTTTCACCTTTGCTTTCTGCAAAAATACAGTGTTCAAAAGGTGGAGGCAGATGGTCTTTCCATCCCATCCTCTCCCTTCCTTGCTGGGAGGTGCAGTCTCATCATTAGGAAGGACATTGGGTTTTCCTACTATTGCAGGAAGCTCATCCCAAACCCCGAAGGCCACTGTGCTTGCAGCCCCTGTGGCCCCTTTTAGCACAGCTGGGCTGGCACATGTAGAACAACGTGAGGCAGCTGCTCACTCTGCTCTCAAATTCACCTCCTGAGTGTGGGCCAGCTCCAGACCCGGTGACAGCCAGGCTACCCAGAGAAGGTAGTAGAGCAGTGCTGGTGTAATCACAGCCTGCCCCTGGGACCAAAATGAGTTTTGAAAAAAACACCCCAAAACTGTTGTCAGTCTGTCTAATCCCATCCATCGTAGAGAAGTGTCCTCCCAGGGTAACTCACTGCTTCTCTACATTGAGGTAGAGCCCTTTGCCAAGCGGTTTGTCCCACACATTCATCTTCTCCTTCATTTCCCTCTCCAGCATATGGTACCATCCAGGGGCCGCCTGGAGAAAAGGGAGAGAGGGGTTATCCTGGACCCAAAGGTAAGGCTTGACTTTCCTTCCCTCTAAAGGCCTGTAGTGCCCGGGAGGCAGCACTGAGACAGCACTGGGCTGCTCAGGGTGGGACATCTGCCCAGTGGAGGTGGCACCTGCAGGATCTTTAGTCCAAGCATCATCCTAAATTAGTCTTCCTTACTCTGGCCAGTCCCTGTTCCTGGGCCAGTTGTGCTCAAAGGCACATGTGGTCTTCTTGTTCCTTCAGGTGACCCTGGACCGATGGGCCCACCAGGACGCCATGGGCACAGGGGACCAAAAGGAGAGAAAGGAGAGAAAGGTGAGAACATCTGCCATCCCCAGGAGAGCAGGGTTTGCCTGACAGGGAGTGGAGGCTTCCCTGGACACCAGCCCATCTCTGGGAACCGCTGGGAAACTCACAAACACAGCCCCTTGTTTTGGTTATTTTTGTTCTTTTTGTCTTTTTTCCCCCCTACGTGAACTTTACAAATAACCCCCTTTTTGTCTCTCTTGTCCCCAGGTGAACAAGTGTACGTGGGCAGAAGAAAAAGAAGAAGCGCTGGGGTTTAAAGAACGAGCCAACTCAGTTCTGCCCTGGGCAGCTTTCCCAGCAGCCCAGAGGGAATTAGCCTGAACCTTCACTGCCTTAATGCTAAAGCCCCCTTGCTGCTGAGCTACCCCTTTAGACTTGATAGTTCAGTGTCGCTGCTGAGATTCAAATGGCTCTTTCACGTGTCCAGCACGGTCCTGGCGTGGGCATTTGCTCCTGTTGCTGATACTTGGCTTTGCTTCCCTGAGTTCCCAGGCTTGACAAGGGCTTTCCTGTCTCACCCTGTCCAGGCGTTTTGCCTTAACTCCCAGCTATGGAAAAATCCTGGGATTTTTAACAAGTAGCCCAAGGAAAGGAGACACCGCTCCCTGCCCCACCAAACGCATCGTTCTTCAGAGCTGGGATTGAGCCCGCAGGACAGAAGGCCCTGGGACTTACAGGAGCCCCTGGGACTGAGCTCACTCTGCTCAGGGCTTTCCCTGCTGCCCCGTGGTGGGAGCCCCGTGAAGAAGGTACTGGTGGTACGGAGTGGGGCTGGGGCTCGGGGGTCTCTGGGAAGGGACACACTGCACCGGGGTACCCCAGACAGTGACCAGTGTGAGGCACTGAGCCCAGCGAGGGGACACGGGGTCAAATAGCTGGGCTCTGCCTTCCCCTACCCACCCGTGTGGCGCTGCTGCCACCTGCCCCACGGTCCCCAGTGCAGAGCTCTCAGACCCCTGGGCTCGGCACCCGCCATCGCCCCGGCCCGTGACTTGCTTTGGGAAGCGACGCCCCCCCAGCTTGGCAGTTTTGGGGTGCTCCAGTGCTCCGTGTGCCTTAACCCTGTGCCCGAGCCCAGCCCCTTGGACCAACTGGTGCCACCGGGGCTCAGCCAGCGACTTGGCAGGTACTTTGCAGGGACCCTGGGTGGGCACACGCTCTGCGATGCCGGGTTGTAGCCACACAGCGAGACGTGACGTGCACAGGGACCCCAACTGAAGCACTTTTAAACTTAATTTGTTGATCTTATTTTTAAAAATATTTTTGTGGGGTTTTTTTCTTTTTTTTCTGGTTTTTACACATTGAGAAAAAAAAAAAATTGTAAATATAAACAGCCCAATTAAAGTGTGTTTTTCACCCCAAGCTTCCCTGAGCAGTGGTATCTTGGGCTGCACCGTGACTGTGGGCAGCTGCACCTCGTGGGTTTGGTGGCTGATGGGGACTGGTTTGTTTCTTGTCTTGACCCAGGCAGACACCGAGCTGTTTCTCAGGTGTTGGTGGTTTCCATCGTGGTGGCAGCAGCCTCTGCACGTTGTCCCAGGGTGTCACAGCCACCAGCTGCCTCCCAGCCAGGCAGTGCCCAGAAGCGTTGGACTAGATGGTCTCCAGTGGTCCCTTCCAACCCCGTGTCATTCTGGGAGTTGTTTTAGTATTGAGGTTGGGGGTGGGGGGGGTGATGGGGAAGCTGTAGGTGCCACCTGGCAGGGGCTGGTGTGTGGCTGGGGACAGCCCCTGGCACACTGTGCCTCCTCACCCCATGGCCACAGAGGCAGACACACACTCACTCACTCTGAGGCGCTACTTTCCTTGCGGGTACTGGCCAAAGCACCTTGTTTTTACAGCAGAAAATCCTGCTTGAATTGCTGGGTTTTTAGGTTCAAACACCCGCTGTCTGTTTTTGTTCCCAGCATTAGCAATGTCACAGCCTGGTGTTGCTTGGGAGAGGTTACAGCAAAGGCCTGGGTGCCCCGGCTCAGCTTTCCAAGCACAGCACCTTTGTGGCAGCCTGTGCCCTTCTGGGTGATTCACACCCTCACCCACCTCTGCCGAGGTGAGACCTTTCCTTCTCATTTGCCCTTAAAAGCAACACCACAACCTGTGTGTTTTAAGCACAGCATCTCTGCTCCTGTGCCAGAAGCCACCCCTGAAGTCCCCAGGGAGCACCGTACTGTGCTTTTGCAGGTTGCTGTGGGGCAGGGTCGGGCAGCTGAGAGGGGTTGGGAGGCTCCGCAGCCCCTTTGCAATCCTTGCCCAGGGGAATCTGCTGCCAGGATGGTGGCACCTCGGTCCTTCCCCTGTACCCCAGCAGGAAGGGTGGCTGTCACCAGGGCAGGGGGAACGGGAGCTCCTGCAACCTCCAGTTGAATCCCCACTGAAAACAGAGGCCTGTTTGGTTTGTGCTCGATCTGCCCTCGTGGCTGTTCTACCCATGGAGCCAGACACCCCACGTTCAGAACTTCTTACACTCAGTTATTTTAAAAACTCCAAATTGTCCCCTTCACTCACCCATCACTTGTATTTTTTTCCATGACCAAGCCAGAGGCCATCTCAGCAAACTGTGATTTTTTTTATTTTATTGTATTTACAGCAGAATTATTACAATATTCTACAGGAAGCCATGAAATCAAACACATTTTTAAAACAAGACAAAAGAAACCAACAAACTGTTGCGTGGCTGCTACTGCAAGTTCCCTCCCAGGAGCTGCACAGACAGAGACCCATCTGTCCAGCATCCAGTTTTGGTTGCTTTCTGTAAGGCAAAAAAATAACTGGGTTTGCAGTTAACACGAAATATTCCCCAAAACTGCTGGGACACGACGGGGCCGGGGGCTGCCTCAGCCGCCTGGGCTTTGCCACGGAGGAGCTCTCTGACAGAGGACAGGGCTGTGACAGCTCAGCAGCACAGAGTTCACTCAACGTCCCTCCCCAGTTTCTGCGCTTTCCCCCGTTTTCAGATGGAGCACAGGTTTAAAAAAAAAAAAAAAAAAAGAGACTTTCCCACCCAGCCTGGGAACTGGGGGAGAGAAGTTTTTTGGAAAATCAGAGCGTCTTTGGGCTCAGCCACTCCCTTCTGCTCCCAGCGCCGTGGAAACCCACCAGCCCCTACTCAGCAGCGGGTTTTGGGCACGTTCTTAATGAGGAGGTTGTCGCCGTGTTCTGGCCCCGAATGCCAGGAGCACAGGAGGAGCTACAGAGATCAGGTGTGAGGGTTGGGGCAAGAGAAAGGGGATGGAGAACAACCCGAAGCTGTGAGTGGTACCGAGAAACTCGATAAAGTTTCTTCTGCCTTCTCCTTGCCTTTACCCATCCTTGTCTTTTGTGAGACCGAGAAAGGACAGGGCATCCTAACCAGGTGAATTCTCTCTGACCTTGTTCTGCATCTGCCGTGAAGCTGGTGGGGAGTCCTCAGGGGCTGGGAAACGTTCGCAGACACTTCAGCACAGGGAAGTTCCCGAGGTCCAGAAGCACAGAGTTTGAAGTGAAATGACCAGCTTGTAAACGCTGACATAAAAGCAGGAAGCTCCCTACGTAGTGACCAGCCTGAGCACTGCCCCCTGCCCCTTCCTCCAGTCACCACCATCACCCTCCTCCAGAGCTCCCCTCCCTTCCCCACAGGACCCACAGAGCAACCGGCACTGACCTTATTTACACCTTTAACTTGAGAAACTCCCCTGTTTGCAGCAAAGATGTGAGTTCCTGAGGCCCAGGGAGCTGCAGGTGCCCAGCAGCTCTGAAAGTGCCTGGATTTAAAAAACACCTTAGTCCAGTCCTCCCTGTTACAAAGCATCCTGCAGGTACTTGCAAGACAGACCCCGTTTCGGGTGGAGAATCTACTTAAGCCTCCTGTGTGATACCACCGGTGTAACAGACCGCGTGGGGTGATGGAAGCAGTGAGGCCCCTGCTTTGCTTGGCTCTGGCTCCTTTAAGGTGCAAAGTTCCCTAATTAGGAAAATAAATTCAGTAGCGCAGACTTAAGACAAGAGAAAAGTCCTCTTGGGACAGAAGTGTGATTTCCTGGGATGGATTAGATATTGAAGACCCACGAATACAATTTTAAAGGGATATTCTTTTAAAACGTTGCCTGAAAAAGAGGATGCAGCTCAAAGTGAGTATTTGAAAAGTGATGTGTAAAATCCCGTTGGGTGAAGGGCAGCGTGAGGGCAGGGCGGTGCTGCCACCTCGGGATCTGGATTCAGGGGTCAACTCAATTAAAGGTTTTCCTTTAGGAGGTGTTAATAGCTGAGGATCAGCTCATCAAGGGTTAACAACCTCAGTATCCCATCTCCACGCTGTAAGGGCTTCTCCGGGTACCCAGCAGAGAACTTGGGAAAAGAACACGTTTGTTGTACGGGAATGAGAGGAACAAACGCTGGAATATTTGCCCAAAGTAAAGAGCCGGGTTCCCTGGGCTCGAGGAGGCCGGGACAGGAACCCCCCCCCCCTCAAACAGCCCCACACGGGGCAGAGGCAGGGTTTATTCAGGATGCAGCATCTCGTAGGAACAGGGGGAAGGAGTCCACCCGAGGCTGGGCTAGCAGAGATCCCCCTGGGCTACCGCAGCAGGGGAGCAGACGGTGCTACAACCAGCCCAGGTGAGTAACCCCGGGGATGCGGGAAGAGCCGCCGGCTCCTGTACTTACGAGGTGCTGAAAGCTGCTTTCTGAGCTCAGGAAGAAGAGGGTGGGAGCTCTGTGTCCGTCAGAGGCCGTGGGCCGGCAGCGGGGTTGGTTTTTTTCTGTGAGAATCAGGTGTAAATCCAGGAGGACACCCCATAGATCGTGCTGCGGTTCATGCACCTCGTTGCCTTTGGTCGTTTTCCTGGGGACAGTATTTCTGATGCAGCGAAACACAAAGGGGAGCAAATACTGGTTTGTGGTCACCCTTTAGAAGGGCACGTGGGGAAAATGAGATCTGCCAGAGACTCAGCAAGAAAGTGCATTGGTTTGGGTGAGGCAAATACACCCAACTGCCTTGGAGATGGAGCTTCTAACGTGAGGCAACGAACATGGAAGCAAATCAGATTTTGTATCCCGGGAGATCTCCTCCAGGCCCACGTGAGACTAAAGTAATTTGAATGGAATTTTCTGACATGGACAGAATCTTGTACACCTCTTCCATGTGCCGCGATACTTAAACCCAATTTGGTCAGTCTAAATGCCCAAGCACCCCTGCTAGGTCCTGTTATCCCCCAGAAAAACTTATTTTCAGGCTTGCTAGTGACTCTCAGCAGAGATCCTGAGGCTGCAGCTGCTTCCACAGCTCCCCACGCCCAGAGACATCACCAAGCACCCGCTAAGGCTTCAGTCCCTGCGTTTGATCTCTCCCCCCAACACACAGCTTGTACAACGAGGCCGAGATTGCAGGGGCTCACGTGAGAAGGATTTTCACCCAGGAGACCTGGGCAGAGGCAAAGAGGTGTCTGTTACCAACTTAGCACGGAAAGTGCCAACAGTGCCAGGAGAAGATTGACATTTCCCTCCGAGGACTTAATGTGGGTGAAGGTAGAGATAATCCAGGGGTGGACACCTGCCTGCCCTGCCTGCTCCCCGAGGAAAGCACGGAGCCTGCTGCACTCCAGACTGCAAACAAGTGCTGGTAAAGACAGAGATGAAGATTATTTAATGGTACTTTGGTAACAGGGAATTTATGATGGTGGAGCTTAAAGAAGAAAAGGCCTTCGAGGACATTTTTCACCCCACTGAAAAAAAACAACTGAAAGAACTTTGCGTTTAGCAACAGATAACATTCTAGAGATACGCTCTGTGAATTTACAACAGTACACAATACACATTTATATAATAAAATGCCAGAAATTAAGGCTAGCTATTAAAGTAATTATGCTATCAAAAAGTTACAAAATTTAACTTAAAACATGCATTTTCCAATTATTATTTTTCTTTTTTTTACTGTGCTGTAAAGTGTCTCCATTGAGAAGGTGTTGGTTCAGCGTCCAAGGATTTCAGCACCCGAGATTGCAACCACATCTGATTTAAGTCCTATGTTAATTTCCATGTTCATTCCCATGCACCAAATCCTGTTCCCGTGAAACCAGCATCGCGTGGCCTTCGCCCGTCGCGCACCGAAAACCAGACCCTTGGCAGGTGATGCCCAGAGACTCCAGGGTCAGGGCTCCCACAGCAGGAAGCAAATACTTCGTTGAGAACCCGAGCTCCAGCATGTATTTCCTCATCCAGCTGTTTTTCCCTACCAGCTGTTTCCCGCAGGTAAATAACTTATGGTACAGCTACCAGCTCGGAAAAAATAAAGCCTGCAACATGGAAGCAAAACCAACCCAGCATCATAAAGTACTTTGTCTACGGATTTAACTTAAATCTTTCTATAAAATAAAATGATTAAAATAAAAAAAAAAGACTCCAATCAAACAGGTGTGACCAAAGGGGCCTTTAGCCGTGGTGAGTTACAAACAGGAGCGTCCAGCTCCGCGTTTCTGCCGGAGTGTGAAGGGCCGGGCTGTGGCAGGAGCAGAGAGAAGTGGCTCTGCCCGCGGCGGGGACAGTCGGAGCGAGCACGAGCTGCGTCACCCTCAGCCCCTCCCTGAAAAACACATTCTACAGCTTTTCCGTTTGTGGAACTGAACCAGCTGCAGGAGCCAAGGGAAACAACAAACCGTGCATTTTTAAAGTTAGCATTTCTTTCACCTTTACGTGTTTTAGTGCAAAATATTTTAGGGTGAGGATTTACAACAAAAACGGCAGTAGCAGCAAGAAATCTTCTGGTTTGTACAGTAACAACAACGCTAAGGAGTGTTGGGTTTTCAAAGGACAACTCCCTGTCCTGTCGCCAGGATGAGCAGATCCACATGTTTCAGGCACTGTATGAGTTAAACTAAACTAGCACCCCCTTTCCTTATGGAACCAAGGGACAAAATACCTCATGGAGATCAGCTCAGTTTAATTTATGCCAGAGGTTTCTTTTGGAAGAAGTCACAAAGGCTTCTGCTTTTACCAACGGTGTTTAAACGTAAGGGCTTATTTTTCTGATTGTTAGCATGTTCCGAGTAATTAGTTTCACTCCTGGCTGTTAAGACACTGCTCAACACCGTGAGATTTTCAACCTCTCGTGGCAGTTTCAGTTGTGGAATTCTCTCGTGGAGAAAACAGACGCTTGAAAACCCAGTAGCAGAACTAATATTACAACCGTGTAAATGTTCGCAGGAGAATCCGTGTTTCTGTGATCAGAAAGAGAGTAATTCATATTTTAGGCTTAAAGTCAAAAGCAGAGATAAGGGACTTTTTGAGACTGAGATAAAAACCCCCGGAAGGACATAAGTTTACCCTTATACACCAACACCTTGTCTCTTTTCTGCCATCGAGAGGTCAAGAAACTGATGGTGACACTGATTGTCTCCAGTGACAACAAGAGGCGCTGGTTCCTTGGGTGTTCACCGCAGATTAAGTCAGGTTAGATGATGAGGATGGAGAATTCCACAGATGAAGAAACCTACAGCAGTTCCCAGAGTTAGGAGCCGGTGGAGTGAAGGCTGGGGATTGGATAGAATTTGGAAATCCGGCTTTGTGTGGAAGGGTTAAGGCATTCGGATTCGCCAGTCATTTTAAAGAAAACTTCCTGTTCCTGCAGTTTTCTGGCAAATTCTTCCTCCAGCGTCTAAAACCCAAAGCAGATTGTCACGGGATTACAGGGCAAACTACAAGAAACCCCTGATACTGCTGGAGATTGGCTGATCCAACCACCTGACTTCCCACACCGTCACACGAAACAGACACAAGTCACCCAGCAGTTCTGAAATCCCAAGACACCCAGGGCTCCATCTGCCTGAAGGATACTCCCTGGAGCACGTGAAAACCTTGTACTTTCCATTTGAAAATACAACACGAAAAAGCAAACCCACCCTCCACAGCCCTCTCTCTGCTCTGCAGCCCTCGGGGTTCGCTGTCACCCACCGGCTTCAGAAATAGATCCCAAAAACCAGATGTTGCTCCAGCTGAGGAGCTGTAAAGGCGAGCAAGCGCCCAAGCGCTGTGGGAGGGAAGGCAGCGGGAGTTGGTGACACACGAGCCTGTCCCGTTGCACACACCCATCTCTCAGCTTTCATCACCTTTTATTACCCACAGAACTACAGCAGCCCTGCTCAGTACCCTGATCCTACAAAAGCCATCGTTCCCATTTGCTACATCCGACTCTTATTTCCCGATTCATGAGCTGCTCCCCATTTACCTTCTTCCTTGGTCTCAATTTCTCTCTCCACTCCTTCAGTTCTTGGCTGTGCTCTTCATCAAGCTCTTTCAGCTTCTGAGTCTCATGCTCAACCAGTAGATGGCATTTTTCATTCTTGAAACAAGATAAAGATAATCCTTACGTGAAACTAATTCAGATTAGGCAACTCAACATTTGTACGGTGACATATGTTGCCCTAATTCTTTTTAATTGGCTTATTCCGTGTAAACAGTGACGTGAATAATTGCAAGACAGAGGTAAGTTACGAGGCTGCATTTTCCTGATCTCTCCTTCAGGACCAACTGAGACAAGAAACAGTTGTAAATGCCAACAGGCTGCCGAGGATGAGTGAGGCAGGAGCTGACAGCATTACTCAAACCCAGGTTTCACTCCCTAATGACACTTTTCAAGCTCAGTGTTTCCACTTTGCTCTCTAAAAACAGTTTGTGTCATGGATTAAAATCAACCACATTAAAAAGGAGGGAGGTTTTTTGGAAACGTTTCAACCCTTGGTGCCGAGGAGCCGAGAGTAACAAACGGGGGCTTAAGACAGGAAAGAGAGAGACGTGTTTGCAGAAGCAGCCTCCACATCGCTGTGTAAAAAAGCAAAGGACAAATCAACCTCAGCTTCACATTCCCCACCGTGAGGTGCCCCCCACAACTGTCAGAGGACGTCTGAAGTCCTAAGAAAAAAATACTACAGTATTTGGCTACATCAAATCTTTGATTTTTAAGAGCAGTTGGCAATGGCACTTTCTAAACCCCATGTTCTTTTTCTAGAGTTCCAGTCCCAACCGGGTCGGACGCAGAGTACAGACCCACAGGAACAAAACTGACAAGGACTTGGCAAGACCCGAGCGCAGGCAGGGGCCGGTTTTTCTCGGGTGAGCTCAGAGCAGCCCTAATCTGCTCAGTTTTACTCGAGCGGAAACTCTCCCAAGTCTCCCACGGTACTTGGGGATTTACCGAGGCGCATTAGTGGCACAGCCAGGGACTGTTCTCCTGCTTGTAAGAAAGTGAACAGACTGAAACCAGCCTCACTGCTCGTTGGAAGGTTTCTCTACACCAAAGTTAGCAGCAGGTGAACATTTAATCTTTACAACTGCCTTGTGTCCCTGACAGGGAAAAGCCGATTTCATGGCAAAGGAGCTCTGGGCTCAGGAATGCAACAGCGACTCTTACAAAAGGCACAGCAGAAGGTACAAACCAGAGTTCCTTATCACCAGGAAAGAATTCCTCCCAGTCCTGCCAGAAGCTCCTCCAAACAGCAGCCTGTGCCTTTTAAAAACCACCTACTTGCACGTATTGCTACAAACATCTTGTGGGTAGTGCCTGGCGCTGCCCCCACCTCTCTTCTATCAATGACATTTCAGCAAAATCGGGTTAGAAGGAAAGGAATGCCTACGGAAAACAGCACTGGGAACTGATCACCTGCTGCTGGGTCTTGCTCCTCTTAAAATGATTTCTCGTTAATCCATGTAAGCACGTGATGGTGGTTAAGCAGCTACAGGCCTTGGAAAACCCAGCTGGAAATTACACCCAACACCAACCAGGGAAAACGAAGGAAAAGAAGTTCCTGCGTTGCCTCTGTCTGTCATTAACCCGAGTCTTCCCACCCAACGTTCCTTCAGCATCATCTCTTCCTAACCTGTAACTGGTGCAGTTCTCTGATGTTTGCTTCACACTGTAACTGCAGGTCCCGCATTTGGTTTTCGTGTTTCTGATGCTGGGCCAGTCTCTCATTCTTCTGTCTCTTTTCTTCTTGAACAGCAAACTAAAATTAAAAAAAAAAACCCAAAAGATGGTTTAAGTCATGCCTCTGGACACAACGGTTTACATGTGTCAAACAGCTCTCTGCAACAGAATGAATAACTGAAGAGAATGGTTTTAAAAGATCTAAACAGTAACTCTATTTTCTTTATTTCTTTAAATTCTTACATAGGGAACACCTCAGTTTCTCTGTCATTCTCTGTCTCCACTCCCATCTTCCTTAAAATGCAGCACATTGGCCCTTTTGAACAGTTACAATTACCAACCCTGAGATGCTGTTTTGATTTTAGAGTAACTCAGGGGAAGGACTCCAATGGATTATGTTTTATTCACTGCTGACTTTTGTATCCTTTTGGCTAAAAGAAAGTAGAAGACCAGAAAACCACAGAATCAACTTGCAATTATTATGCCCCTAAATAATAGTTGCTTTTAACTGGCACAAGTTGGCACTGCTGCCATGAGAAACAGTCCCACCTGAAACCATCTCCCTCTGAAGCCAAGGGATGCAGGAGCGTTGTGACAAGGGTTGGTTCAGGCTGGTATTAAACAGCTACAGGAAACTCTATTTTCCAGGTTTTTCATCCTTCCAGCGCTTTCCATATGAAACTGTGACTTGGGACTCCTGTCCATCAGTGGAAAGCAAACCCCTAAACCTCCTCACAACATTCCCTTCTGAAGAACGAGTGAACACCGACAGCTTTAGCTCAAAAGCTCCCAAAACCCAAAATCCATTGTTCTTAAAAGTATTTCACAGAATCACAGAACAGTTGAAGGGACCTGTGAAGATCCGCTCCCTGCTCAAAGCGGGGCCAATGCACCAGGACTCCTCCTGGAACAAGACCCTCCAGTTCCTCGGGCATCTTCAATGCATGGGACTCGCTCCAGTAAATCCACATCTGTCTCATACTGGGGAGCCCAGGACTGGACCCAGTGCTCCAGAGGAGTGTCCCCAGTGCAGAGGGGAAGGGTGATTCCCTCTGGCCTCATCCAGTGCATCAACCCAGTGTTGCAGCCTCTGCAAACTCGCCGGGAGTGCACTCTGTCCCATCCTCCCATTTCCATGGCCCTTAAGCACACACTATTCAACCTGGCTTTATTAATTACCTGTTTAATTTTTTCACGATCTTGGTCTGGAGAGGCTAATGAATTGATCCTTAAACTTTTCTTAAACATGGCCATCCGAGTCTTTGCTTCACTTCGTTGGATTTTAGGCAGCCGGGCTCTTTCCTGAGTCTGCTTGTTCTTTAACTCCTCGATAAGGCGCTGATTGTATCTCTGCATTTGTTCTGTTTCCTAAAACATTAACCACACACAAACGTTACAGGTAATTGTTATGTCAGCACATTTACATCTCGTTTCATCAATAAATACACTGTCTGAGTCCAGCCCCAGCCCTAATGATAGCAGTGGGGAGGAGGGGGGGGGTCTTCCACTTGTTCCAGGCAGCTCTGGATCACGCCCAACCCAGGAGGAATTCCCTAACGAATATGAACTCACACAGATTTAACCAGTGGTTGTTTGGCTCCTGAATTGTATTTTACAAAATCCATGTTATTCAAAAGGAGAAGCTTTTGTGGAACCGAATTTGCCTCGCTGCAGTTGTGAAGTGTCAGTTTGCTGCAAAAGCTGGGGAAAGCAACAGCCGTTATGGGGAAAGACCAAAGGGTCCAAACCAGCCCCCCACTGGGGCTGCCCCGATCCAATCCCCGCCGTGGGTTTGGCTGGGAGGGAGTTGACTTTCTCACTAGCAGCTGGCGTGGGGCAGTGGTTTGGGATGGGAATACTGGTGACAGGGTACCGATGGTTTCGGCTGTCGCTGAGCACTCAAGGCCCTTTCTGCTCATCGCTTGGCTCCACCCCACCAGTGAGTGCTGGGGGTGCACAAGAAGCTGTGGGGGGAGCGAGTGGCAGCAGGGTGCTTGGCTGCCAGCTGGGGTTAAAACCACATCAGCCACCAAGGAGATCTGACACCATCTCTCCGTTGGGTTTATGTTTTCAAGAATGGAACCCCTCTGTTTACTGTAGTTTATAATAGTCATAGAAAAAACCAGACATTCTAATACACAAAAGAAAGCGTCAAAGTCAACACTAACTTTTTCATGCCTCTTCAGCAGCTGGTGCCTCTGCATGAAGTACTGATCTTTGAGTTGCTGTTTGAGGAGCTGGTGTTTCTCTTGTAGATGTCGCTCTTCCAGCTCCCAGATTGCAGCCTCGCGAGCTGGAAAGAGAGGAGGGTGGTTCAGAGAGCACAACACACCACCTTCCACACCTCCTCGTGCACGCTTGGAAGGGGCCTAGGAGTGCACTTCAAGCACAACGCTACCCCACAGCAAATGATTTAATTATACTTCCAGATTAGTCACAAAGGTCTTTGATTTCAAAACCTGAAGATGGACTATTAGGGGTTTATGAAAATCTGACACAGATATCTGTTTTTAAAGAGAGTCTGACACTGGGTACCTCTCATGAGCTGCTGTTTGTTGTTGAGACAATCTCGTTCGATAGTGGCTAGTTCTGTCTTCTGCTGCTGGATAATTTTCTTCAGGGATGCATCCAGTTCTTGTTGCTGCTTCTGCACAAATTCCTGCTCCTGGGAAAACCAGTAGAAATAAATTATATTGTGTTCTTCTAACCACATTACACTTCAGTGAAACTCCCAGTTCTCTCAGCATTAGCTATATATGAAAATAAATACAGCTATGAAAATTTGAGCTAACATGCCTCGGCTATAAAATTATGCATCCCTTGTACCTTCATAAGAGTATAATTAATGCTTAGATAATACCTTCCAAAATCAGTGTGAAGGCAACTAACTAGCCAGCGATCTGCAATTCATTCCATCTCTTGTCTCTCCTCAAAACAAGCTGCAGGTTCAAAGCCAGCAAAGACAAATACTCAATATAAAGCCGGTACCATCATGTCAAGGGTTAGTTATTCGTGGATGTGAGAAAATACAAGCACGTCCCATTATTTTGCTTCGGGTGATTAATGAAATCCTATTTACACAGCTGGATTTCAGATTTGTGCCTCAAGTGGTTTATCTTGTTGTGACTGCAAAGAGAGTGAAGTTGGGAGTTCCACAGGAGTGCTAGGAAGACACCCGAGGGCTTTGGCAGGAACTGCTTCCCGCAGGACGCGTGAGCTTGTCACACCGGAGCTGAGCTGGCTCCTCACACAGCCATTTGCCATCTGCCTGCTGCTGTCCCTGTGTCACCTGCATCTTCCTGCTCCCCAGGGTGTACCAGCCTCTCGCATCACCCCATGAAAAGCAGGCAGTGGTAAGTATCCCCCTCCCGTGCCTCAAGACCATACTGTTGCCTTTCTTGTGTGCAACTGTCGAAAAACCTCCCAAAACAAATCAAAAGAGGCTCCACAAGCAGGCAAGCAAGCACACACACGCTTTAAGGAGAAGAAATTAATGCAGATGTTTCTACCATGATATTAAAGGTCAAAAGAAAGGATGAGGGCAGTGTTTTCTCAGAGCCGAGGTGGGCAGCTGAGGCACTTGCTGTTACAGGTAACAAAGCAGTGTTAACGATGGTCTGCTGGGAGGGAGATGGGATGGGGCAGGAGAACAGCACTGGGCTACAGATGGAAGGGTCTCCTCAGCCACACCTTCCTATTTTATTACTGAACCTCTGCTACTTGCTAAGAGTTGTCAGCAACATATGGAATTAAATTAAGAGCATGGGTTTTAATGCTTTTAAATGCTGGTCATTTTTATTACGGCCAGGAGAATCTTGGGTTTTGTCTTCATAGAAAGCTATTAAAAGGTGAGGCCTTCATGCTTCCCAGTGGGCAGGAGCGTTGCACTGGGACAGGTAACAGAGACCAGAGGTGGAACAAGTTGGTGAAACACTCTGGCAGTGGCAGACCTGAGGGTACAAAAGGAACTGGAAGGCTACAGCCGTCGATTAAATCAGATATACCTTGTCCAATACATGGCCTGATGAAAAATACTGTTCTGTCTCCCTTTCTAGATGAAAAAGATGAGAAAACTAGAAGTTTATAATTCTGAGGGAGCTGGAGTATAATTAGCACTGTGTTTAATTTGCTAGGAATTTTTTGATTTGGAGGGAGGGGGTGAAAGCTGTTCCGGTGCAGTCCCAGCCAAAGAGCAATTATGCTTGAGCTTTACTCAAACATTTAAATATCATTGCTGCTCTCTCCATGGGAAATCTTAAGAAGCTTTGTGGTTGGGAGCACTGTAAGATAAACCAGGCAATCTCAGAAAACACTGGCCTTTCCACTTCCCACACCTACTCAAGTGTCACGTAGAAAAATCAAGAACTATTACTAGAGAACATGTTGGGTGGTGGAAAAGGCAGGCAGTGCCAGACAATCCACCTCTATAAAACGACCACTTGGGTTTGCTCAGTAACATCAACTCAGGTATCTTTAAAACACACAGTTTCACTCACTGCACACACAGCCCAGGAGGCACACACCGTTTCTCACACGTGCTGAACAAATAAACAGCAGAGAACAGTGTTATATTGTGTTTGTCTGAAACTTCGCCATCTTGCCCGGCATTAAGAACTGCCCTGATTTGGATCTTTTTACCATGAATAGGTCCTAATTACATAAATTTGTGCTAACACTAGTTTGGAGACAGCAGTGGCATTGATCAGCACGTGTGAGCAGAAGGAGAAGAGAAAACAACACACCTGGAAAATCAGGGAAATAAAACTTAGTTTCTTTTGCATTTTAAGACTTACATCCTGCATTTGTGCGTTGAAAAGCGTACATGAAGACAACTGAAAAGACTGAATCATAACCTGAGCAACACCCTGTGGGACACAATGTACTTCCTATGTCAGAATATAATGAAATACATTTGTGTTCTTAAAATAAAAGAAGAAATGAAATCTGCTGTACATTATTAACATACACTTCAAACGTCAAGGCTACTCACGTAGAAGTCGTCACTGAGAGAAGTTCTAGATATTCTACAACTAAACATCTGCACCTTGGCTGGTACTTCTTTACCACTCCAAGTAAAGGTATTTCACCTTTAAAATTGTCTCTTACACCTCTCTTATCTCAATGAATTGAAACTCGCAAAGGGAACAAACCAAGTCACTGCAAACACTATAAAAATGTAGGTTTTTAATTGCTTCTTGAAGAAGTCGAGAGGCACATATCCTTGGTGTGGGGAGAGCACTGCAATCCCATCGCTTTCCATCCTGGGAAGTCCCCCCTTGTGTTATACACATGATCGAATAAGGTTGCTACTATTTTCTACCAGGTTGCTCACATAAACATTTAATCTTTAAAGTTTCTCAACCCAAACCTGCTCTGCTGTGGTGCAAGCTCCCCCTGTACAAGCTGAAGTACTAGCCCCCTTTCTACCTGGGTCATGTACAAGCAGCAGGTCTGAAGGTGTGACCTCACAGACGATGTCTTGTGAAGTTTCCATGCACCTACACTTCGATATTTAAATAACTTCATTTTACCTGCTTCTCTGAATAAAATGCCTCATCCTTACACACGGTACTGATTTTTCCCTCGCCTGCACTTACATTGCTCAAACCTTACTTCTGACTGGAACCTTTGTAACTGGATGGACCTGTGGGGTACTTACCACTCGTAAAAACACCTTAAATAAACTTGCTGTAGAAAAATACCGTTCTTTTTCAGTACAGGATACAACACATTATGCTTAACAGCACAAACCTGGGAATTGCTGCTCCTAGGTTTCTACACAGTATGGTCTAGAGGATATGATATGGGAGTACTTGAAGAAAGAGAGCAGTAGGTGGGGTTAGTGTGAGTTAAGGTACATATTCACTCAACAACAACAAGAAGTGAAACCATCCAGCTGTGTGAATACTGCTGCCTCTTGTATTTTAGTAGCTTGAAGCTGCCGCTGTTACCTGAGCATGCTGGCTTTGTGCAAGCTCCTCTTTCTTGCGTTTCATGAGCTCTTTTCTCAGCTCTTTTGGTGCTTTCTCCACTTCACATAAAACCTACAGTGTATATAAGCATGCAGAAGGTGGCGAAAAGAACACTTTTTCTCCACAGCAAGCATTACTGCGAACACAGGACATGCAGGTCAAGCACTAGAGATACCGGGAAGCGCGTTACTTCAGGAGCAGGGATGTTAGTTTAGTGGAAAGAGCTTAATGAAAAGAGAGGGAGATGCACGTGCTTCAGGTACACCAGCAGCGGGGAAAGGAGGTAGATGCCAGCTTCTCTTTGCATGCAAATGCTGCCCAGAGCTCTGCCCAACAGCAGCTCCAACACTCGAGAGTTAAGAAAACCGCCACCTGCCAGAGTGGTATTTTCTCAAAGCAAAAGGACCACGGAGCATGTTGTTTACCTCCTGGTACAGCTGTGAAAAATGCTTGGAAGTTTAAAATAGCAGGCACAGAAAACCAGCTACTTCTGACACTGTCTCACACATGACTTTATAAGATGCCATTATTCATGTCTCCAACCATAAATGACATCTACACAGGATACGTCTTTAAAATAATCACAACAGCAAATCAAATATGAAGTGGTTCTAAGTGTTTGGGTCTGAAGAATTTAAAAGCCAAAACCACCCATAACAAAGTGTGTTTGTGAGAATCCTTTCATGACACATCTGCTGGAACAGACCGTGTTTCAGTCCAAGGTGAATTAGAGCAGATTAGAAGAAAGACTCTAAATATAACCTGGCTAACTCAACTGACTATTAACCTGTTAATTTGCTTGTGTGTTTTATTTATTTTTAAGAATGATAAAGATGTAACATGGCACACTGCAGTATAGCGTGGGTAGTTTTAGAGCATCAGCTGCATTTTCCTTCCAACTGTAAATCGGCTTCTTAAGCTTTACACACAAAACTACGCACTCCAGAACAAACGCCTGTCTGTTTAACAGTGGAAGCATCATCAGAAAACAGAGTCCAAGTCACCACATGCTATTCCTCTTTCCATGAAAGAACTGCTTTTAGCTCAGAGCAACATGTAAAAGACTTCCCGCTTTCCCATGTAGGACCCAATCACCAGTAAATAGAGAGAGACTCAAAAATGCAAGAGGTACCGCAAAAGAAGAAAAAAAATGTTATTTACATATGAGCTTATGGTTCAGATTAAATGCAACTTAGAATTTTTTAGGCACTTTTGTACTACAGGATCATACTATGCAAAAAGCACGGACAGTACAGATTTCTAAAGGAATCTCTGTGAGTCTGGAAACTATTAAAGCAAACGCTAGAGCCATTTATATACAGACAAGCACTACATAATTGATCTGAAAATGAAATAAAACAGCTTTTAAGATGCAAATTCATATGGAAATACATCACCTTCTCATACTGTAACGCAAGCAAATTAATAGCACAAGGTGTCAGTGTCGAACGTCATTCATTTTGCCTTAACTGTATGACATGTATGAAATTAACTGTAAAAGATTTTAAGTTATCCAGACTTTTACCTCCTGGTTTTCCTTTTTCAGTTAAAATACTAAATCCATATAACTGTTGCCACCTCATAGAAGGGAGCTCTAAACAACAACAGCACACGTACAATTCTATTCTAACAAATGAACAAAAAAAAACCCCATCTCTGGAATTTAAGTGGCTCCTGGTAATAATCAAGAGCATATTCTTTTTCTTTGCAATTCTAATTTGGTATTTACTAAGTAGTTTTTGCTGGATTTGTTTAGAGTAGAATTCTCAAATATTTTTCACACTCTTTCAGAAAACACTTCTTCTTAGTTTAATATTTGAGAACAATATTAAAAATAATACTATTGAATATTATTAAAACCAATATTATTAAAGATTCAGTGAAAACGGAAGTCTTCTACTTTGGTGATGTTTTCTAGATTAAATGAATACCTAAATCTTCCTGTCAGCTGTTTGTATTTCACTTTAGGCAGTAAAACAAAAGACATACTACTGACTGCTCAGAACAGCTCAGTACAGGTTGACTCAGCTTCTGGGAAACCTAATCTCAACCATTTGCGATGCCCATACTCCTTATTTTCTCTATTATCACCACTGGCTCTTACCTCCTTTTTTTTGTTCTTCAGCATGTTCTGGAATTTGGACAATTCCTTCTCCTGTTCCGCTTTGATGCGTTTTGCTTCGTCCCGTAAACGATTTGTGTGTTCCTGTTCCAAGCGCTCGATTGTCTGTTTCTGCTGCTTTTCTAGGTTTTCTATTTCTTGATCATACTGTCGCTTTTTACTCTGTAAAAACAATTTGGCATTTAGAAAACGACATGTTGCCCAGGGAAGTGCTGCACCACAGCAGAGGATGGCCACGACGACCTGTCCTGGCAGGCGAGGTCTAGCATACGAGTTGGGCACCTCACAATAGGGAACGTTGCCATTTATCAACACAAATTAAAACTAAGCTATAGCAATCATAAACCACCTGATTGCTGCCAGCAGTATTCTACCTACTCCATCGAGACGTCGTATTTTACGAGCACCAAAATGCAGAAACTCACTGTCATTTCCTGCTCGAAACGTCTGTACATCTGTTCTCGCTGCTGCAAAAGCTTATTGCTGAGCTGCTGCTGGGCTCTCTGCTCCTCCTTCTGAAGCAGCCGTAGCTCTCTCAGCTCTTGACGTCTAGTAAGGGAAAAGAAAACTTAATATTGATGGGAAAACAAAAGATGTGGATAATGGCAACAGATGAAAAAAGCATCCACGACTTATGTCCAGTAAAACTAGGTTTGGATTGATTGTCTTCTTTAAAAAATCCACTTTGCCTTCCTTCTTACTTAGAAAATAACTGAAATTAATCCCCAAATATTACAGAAACATCATTACCCTCTTCTTTTGTTCCAAGAGAAAAACACTCAATTGTAAATTTTACTTTTAAAAACACTTACCGTAAAAATCGCATTTCTTCACTTTTGGAGTCGTTTTCAGTAACTATTTTGGATGTTACACTCACTTCTACTCCATCAACTACAAACTTCCGAGTTTTCTTTAAGGTTTTCTTCTGCCTTCTAGTTTCCTGAATAAAGCACTGATAAGTTATTCTGTACTTACACTACGTTATAGCATTCCCCCCCCTTTTTTCTGAATATGAAATTACTTCAAGTACTTGTGTGGAAGCCGACCATACAATGGCCAGGAGTTCTTCTTCATTAGCGAGGCACCCGAGAAACAAGTGAGAGCTTGAGAAATTCTAAGGTACTGAAACTTTCTCTGGTCAGCAAAGGAAAACTGTAATTATTGATCATCTAGTTTGCTAGAAGACAGGAAAAAAAATAAAAATCCAGCTAAACCCTGAGCAGAACTGATGGAGTTTTATTTTCAAGAGCTGAAGGCGCTTGCAATTACTGTTTGCTTTTGACCATAATTTTCTCAGTTGCTAAAGGAGATGTTTAATTCTGAAAAACAGCACTGAAAGAGAACTGTGATTTACCTACTTGCTGCTGCTTTGGAAATAAACTAAGTGAGTGAGTTTATTTCTTTATTTTTTATTATTTGTATGTATTAGTCAGAAATCATGCGATGATTTTGCCAACAGAAAAGGAGAAATCTGCATTCTCAGAGCTGCTGTTGTTTCATTACAAGAGAAGAGAGACCCCCGTGGAAGTGTCTCTCCATCGCGTTGGGCAATGCCAACACCTTCAAGTGACACTGAGCACGGCTACGCCAAGTCTCAGTTTCTATTTGGGGATTTTGGGGGGTTGGTTGTGGTTTTTCTTTCTTCAAGCCTGTGGTTACACAGTTACTATAATCATATTAGTATGAAGATATAAATAAAGTTCATAATCTGGAAGGTGCTTCCTGTGATTAAGCACATTCACACTGGCACAACCGCACCGACACAGCAGAAGCACAGGAGCACAGCGTTGGGAACACACAACCCTAGGCTGAACACACAGCTTCTAAATCTAGAGACAGAAGGTGGAAGTGACAGGAATTCTGTGTAAGATGAGATGTGATAAGGGATTTGTCCTGTTAAACGGGGATCCTCTGCAGGGTGAGGCATTGGTTTTCTTGCCTATCAGCTCTGAACTACAACCGTTCAACAAATCTTTAAAGTTGTTAGACCTCCTGTTATACGCCAGTCTATGATTTATATTTATTTATATGCTAGTCTACATTTAAATACTGTCATGCAGCAAAGGAAGAAACTAATTAACATCTCTGTAGCTTCTAACTTTTGTGCATAACTGTGCAAAATCCAGAAGGTTCTAGAGCAGGCAATTGAGAACACTTTGGTGCTTTCCACGGGACAGACTAGTTTCCCCCTCGATAATCTTATCATAGAATCACGGAATCATTC
>VXBJ01006632.1:0-147015 GCA_013400055.1 Nycticryphes semicollaris
TTTCTTTTCCTTTTTCTTTTTCTGTTTCTTTTCCTGTTTCTTTCTTCTTCTTTTTCCTTCTTTAGCCATGAATATGTACATAACTCATGTGTGCCAGCCGTTCAAGCTGTCTTGCTGAAGATCTGCCATCAGGTGGGCAGGTCATATGTATCTGATGGCTAGAAGGAGAGAAGAGCCTGAGAAAATAAATAAAAACCTCTTACAGAGCAGCCCAGGAATCCTTCCAAATGTTGGGGATCTGCTGCAAACCCTACCTTTTCAAGAATTTGGTGCTATTTCAGAAAGCTCAGCACCAGTAAGAGCAACTGCTTCACTAAGTAAATAAAAGTATTTTGTATTTCTCCTGTCTCCTGAAAGTAAAATCCATTCAGGGCAGCATCAGATGCGTCAGAAATCCCAGTGCTTCTGTTCACTGGGATATTTCCTTCTGACTGGACAAACTTTCATCTTGATACTCTTGCGAACTCTCATTTTCAATAAATGAACCACCAAGCTGCAGCCAGTGTATGTCATGGGAATGTGACCAGGAGGAGAGAGTTGGAAGAAAGTGGAACCCAGGACTAGACAAAATCTTGATATTTAATTTTATTAGAGCGATTAATACTAACAACCCAGAACAAAATGCAAATTTTGGTGCGGTTTTAGGTGAAAGCAAACATTGCCGTTTCCCATGAACTCTTGCTCCTTGGCTGAGTTTGCTCATAGCCTAAATATTCACATTGCTTCATTTTTCAAGACCTGGATACTCACATTGAGTAAATATTCTGTTTATAGTTATGGTTAATTTTTCGTTCTGCTTGCCCAGGACATATGAAGAGGAGGAGGAAGTCTAGCTGAAGTCATGTTGACTCTTTGAATCAAGGAGAGAAGTTTGTCTTGAGGACAGTGTGACTCACATATGAACATCTGAATTACCTTTGGAAATATTACAGTCAGGGCTTTTGCAGGAGGGCAGCTGGGTAGTTATAAAAGTGGTTACTGGCTTTCAGATCCATGACTCTATGCATCCTCTTATTTTAAAAAGCCTCTTCTTCACTATTTTAAGAAGCTGAACTTTGGGTGCTGATTCCTAGGAGGAGTAGCTACCTCCAGCCATAGAGAGATATGAAATGCCTCTTTTACCAACATCGCCACAGCTCTTATCCAAAGTTCACTGGACTCTGCAGCTCTTTACTGACTCTTGCTGGCCCTGTCCTGGTGTATTTATACACAGAGGAGCTGTCTTGAAAAATTCTTGAGGCTTGGGTTTTGCTGCCACTTTACATATTGAACATGACTGAGGTTTCGGTAATTGTTCCAATGGTGAAAAGCAGAAGAAATTTAGCTCACCCGAACAATCGCTCTTGTCTGATGTTCTGGGTTTGATTATGGCCCTTTGTAGATGTCTGAAAATCAGTTCATATCCTTTGCTTCAGAGGCAAGCCCTATAAAATGCATTTAGTGTCCCACTGAGTATTGCTCACATTTAATTCCCTGTTTATTTTTGGTCACAAACCCAGTGGGAAACTGCGTAAACAAAGCTGCTATAAGCATACACACGCGCACACAAAAAGGTTGCCAAGCAAACAGTGCCAATCTGGGTAAGTCTAATGTAAACAACGAGTCTAGACAAAATGATCTAGAGACAGAAGCCAGCTCTGATGTCAAAGGAGATCAAATGTTGATAAAATTGCTAGAACCAAGGATCCAAAGGGGCTTTGTGTTAAGTTAAACTTGGATAGTGGTAAAGAGTGATTTATTTATTTTTATTCAGCTTAAGTTTAATGGAGTTTTTGACTTAATATATTACTTCAGACTTTCTAACTCTGCATCCAGCATCTGAGTTAACAGGTCTGAAAAGCTCTGCTTTGATTAGTCCTTAGGTGCCTTTCTGGACTGCAGGCTATGAAGCCCCTCTTCCAACTCTGAGCAAAACCTCAGTGTACTGTACCATAACATCTTCCATGGTGCCTCCCCGACGTTGCCTGGTGTGTACAGGTGTATGGTTGCAGGGATAGACCAGCTCACCTGGTCCCCAAATTGCCTTTCCATATCTTTTGTCTCCCGTGAAAGGCTATCTGTCAGTCTGGCTTTGGTAATTTTGGCTGAAACCACGACAGGCTTCAAGGTAATGAGCGGTTGAAGCCCAGCAGCTGAGCAACACTTACTGTGTGGAAATATGCTCCCAGCAGAACTGCAATGACGAAATGAAGCATAAACTCCATCTGATCTGTGCCACACTGAGTTTGGCCATTAAAGCAATGCTATGGCTCCTTGAGGCTGTATTAACACTGTGTGCAAGGTGCAAAGGAGATGCTACCCCAGCCCAGAGCATTCAGAATGCTTAACCATCCCCCTTCTGTGCTTCACTGTTCTTATATTTTGCATGCCTTATTTGAGATCTGCATCCCATATTCTACTCTCTCATTGCATCGATTGGTCTGGTTGCAAGGGTGCTTGGTCAGATCCAAATTTGTCTTGAGGTTGTCCTGCCAACATCTGCACACTCTCTGTTCTAAAAGGGAAATTCTTAGCTGGATTTCTGGAATACAGCAACGAAGTTTCCCAAAACCAAAATAACTTTTAACAAGGAAAACAAACTAACCAAGTTATTCATGGGAAATGATATAGAGTCCGGAACAGTATGTTGCTTACTAAACAGGTTAGGGTCAGTGGCACAAGAAGCACCATGAAAGAGAAAATCTGCTATGTGGTTCCTGTGGTGGGACAGATCTCCCACAGCCTGTGTCCTTGGCTGCCTCTGTTCCCAAAGCACTCTCCTGCTCCAGTCGTCTTCCATTACTAGCTACAAGCCTCCCCCAGACATGATCTTCATTGCTTCCAGTTAAGCAGATGTTTAACTTGCTGGAGACACTTCTCTTCTGGCTCCTTGTCCAACAACATGCCAATGAACATGTGGGACTGAACCATGGCATTGATCTTCCTGGAGGTCTACTCTGAGGAACCAACAGGGATGTCACAGTCTTGATATTGCCAGTGCAAGGGCCACCACCAGCTCTGTCCCCACCGTTGCCAGGGCCTCTCCTGGGGACAAGACATACAAAGGTGAGCTGTGTCTGTGGTGGCTGCGCTCCCCTTCCCACTTTCCCCAGCCCTCACTAAGGAAAGCTCTAGGGAAGACACTTTCATATTTCCTCCAGCTGCCCCTAAAGACACAGAAAAGCCCTGAAATGAGGGAAGTCATATAATCTATGCTTTGGATTCTGCTTGAAAGCATATTAACCCCCCTCCCTTTTTTCTTTCAGTGGGATTTCCTTTGTTTTACTGAGCAGCTGCAGGCTGCATGGTCCCAGAATTGTAATTTTGGCCTGTAATAGCACCATATACTGTCACAGTGTGTATTACATATCCAATAAAGCCTGACTATTGTGTCCGCTGGGCACACTTTAAAATAATTGCTTGTAAAAGCACATACTCATCTCAGCTGCACTCATCTGAGGGACCAGTGACAGAAAAGGTTCCCTGACTTCCCAGAACACAAATTCTCCATATCCTCTTCCATCGTGTTCACCCTCTATCACATTCAGCCCCCCAAAATGAACTTTTCCAAGTAAATTACTCAATGTCTGTCTCTTCCTCTTCATCCTCACTCTAGGCTGCATGGAGGTAGCCCAGCACATAGAGGAGATAGAGCCCTGGGGGCAAGGGGGTGGCAGAAGAGAGGGAATGGGATTGTCCTGCTGATCCTGTCAGAGATGGAGCGATGCCTTTTATGCCCTCTGCTCCACAAATTCCCCCTCCTCTGTGCATGGAGGAGAAGCAGGACCAGACCATGGCAATGGCTGTTGACTTGCATACAAGGACACACCATGTCACTTGGACGGCTGCCATAACGCTCTGCCTTTGGGTGTAAAGCATTGTTCAGACACCAAAACTCCAGCATAACACCGAAGAAAAACAATTTCTCCAACCAGCGTGGCCTACGAACCCCAGAGACTTTTCCTTTCCTCCTTCACCTCCGAAATCTTCTGTGCAAGCAAGGAACCCATAACCCTTTCTTGGCTGTTTCACCCTGTCTCAGAGTGACTATTAGAAATTAGTGACGAGTGAACATCCAGTGCTTTGCAGTTTGGGGTCACTTCACTTTAAATAAGCATCCAAACGTTCACAGCTGAGCTAGCCAAAGCTCATTTGTCTCGAAATTTTCTCACGCAATTTCAGGCGCAATTTCTTCTGGCCACAGCTGGGAGTATCAAGAGAATAGCCCTCTTTGCTGTGTTTTGGCATGTTTGGCTCCAATGCTAGCCAGAACTGGAAGTTAGAAGAAAAAACCCTCTGTGTAGCTATCTGTCTGTTTATCTATCTAATGTACTTTATGTATGTCTATGGGTATAAAAGCTTTAAACCTTCAGGGCCCTAATGAAGCTTTACTCAAAATTGGTTTAAATTGGACATAACATTTTGGAAAATGGTTCTTAATTTCTAACCTAATATACACATACTTAGTAGAAATCAGAATTTCAGTCTATTTTGAAAAAAAGAAGTAATGAGATGTGACTTTTCAGGGGGGTTCGTGTATGTGTGTGTGTTTGTTTTCAAGGATATCCATTTACAGAAAGTAACAGGCGAAAGTTTATCTGCTGACAGCTCATTGTGAGAATTCCAGGCCGGGGCTTGCAATATTTACACAAGGTGTTTCATTGTGAACTTTCTGAATGTCAATGTATTAAAACTCAAGAAATGCACATAGCGAGTTGCAGAAAACTAATTCTCTTCCTTTTATTTCTGTACTTGCAAGCAATCTTTGCCAGTCCTCTTTCCATTCCAGAGCACAGTGACCCCCGTAAAAGACCAGAGAGTGTCTGCTCTTTGCAACATTTCTGCTTGTTTATAACAGGAGGAGGGAAAGAAAAAAGGGGTTGAATTTATTACAGCTGGTGGGGGAAATCTGGTTTTGTCCGTTTTACCTGATTGTCGCTGAAACCATATGTACAATATAAGTGTAAAGAAGCATACCTGTAAAGAATTTCTGCTGTTGAGGTTTCTGCGGGGTTTTCCTGAAGTCTGACCCTTGGCAATCATGGTTTTGCCTTGTTTTACAGAGATCTAATTGTTCCTAATTTCCTGTTGATAAATGGTACAAGGTGTGGAGTTGCACTTTTAATGTTAAATTTCAATCATTTGTCTGACTTAATAGACATGAATAGCTCTTTCAAATATAAGTGCTTTCAGTAGGACATATTTATATTGAAAATCTATTTTGAGTGGGTAAAGCTGTTACTCAGGATGTAGGAAAAATATTTCCTACCTACAGTTGTCAAGCTGTGGGGGAGCTGTGGGCACAGGGTTGGGATCTTCTGATCTTGAGAAATTGACTCTGCAGGATGATTTTTAGGTTTTTTCCTTCCAGTGAAAATTGCAGCAAGTTCCCACTCGCTACAGGTAGTTCACAGTCACAGGAAACTCAACAACTTGCAAATGTCGTCCCCTGCCTGGGGTGATCCTGGTGGCACCAGGACAATGCTTTCTTTTGGAAATGTTGTTGGTCCTTTGGTGTCTTTCCCCTCTTAGCCATGATTTCTAGTAAAGACAAGTGTTTTTAATGGCTGGACTTTTGTGTAAATCAGAAATGTGTCTTGCAGTAATCTCCTTTTTGCAACCAATTTCTCCTGCTGTCACTGATGAGGGCTTTGTTAGGCTGGGGTAGGCAGTAAGGAAATCAGCAGTTTAGGGATTAATTCTTCAGGCATTAGGTCTTCTACATTCTTCTCCTCTTGCTGATGGAGGCAGGTGGGGAATCTCCCTCCATCACTGCTGTGAACTGCAGTGTGGGCTGCCCTGAGTCATGGAGGCAGTAGTCAAGAAAGCATCTAGCTCTGAGAAGGGAGTGCTGGTTGGCCTGACTTGAACCCTTTATCAGAGCCCCCATCTGAATGTCTTCATCCAAGACATGCGTCGATATTTCTGCTGGACCTTGATCTTGCTAGGTGTGATACAAAGGGTAGTGTTTCTACCAGTTAATACTTCAAAGAGGCAATAAAGTCCCAGGGAAAATTGCTTTTGACCTGTGATGATGCAATTAAGGATTTGCAAAACTGTTTTAACAGAGTGCAGGAGAACTTATAAGAAAACTATTAATGGTGTCTGATAAGCCAGTTCAGGTAAAGCAATTTGTGTATAGACAGTAAGTACTTGACTTTATTGCAGACATAAGTAGCGTTTCACTAAGTTGCGATTTCCTGAAAACTTAAAGTCAGCAGTCATTAATCCTGTAAGAATTCCACAGATGAATTTAGGCCTATGTCGCTAAACAGTATTTAGGAGCAGATAAAAAAAAANAAAAAAAAAAAAAAAAAAGACTTACCACATAATTTTCCCAGCCAGTATGGGTCCTAAATCAGAGTAATTATTCCAATTACAATGTCGTTGTGTTTGGCTTTTGCATTCAGTTTTACACACTATTTTGGAAGCTCTTGACAGGGTGCTAAATTTTGCCAGTCTTTTCTCCCTTTCTAAAGCACTCAATTACACCAAAAAAATCCATTCATGTCTCAATATATGGAGCTATTCTTCTGTCTGTTGCGTAGGATACCACTTTTCAAGTACTGAATCTATGAAAAATGACTGCATTTTTCCTGTGTAAAAAAGATATGTACCAGGAGTATTCCTTAACATAGAGTGAGTTCTAATATAATTCAGCTCATACCTAATCCCCTCCTGCACAGATAACGTTTTATACTCAAATTTTACTCTCTGAGCTTTTCAGCCTTTCAGTTCCAGCGCTGGATCCATATCGGGTTTCCTCTCTTAAATAGCTCCCCTGTCTGTTTTGTATGACTTCCAGTGGTTTGCAGGGTATCTTTGTTTTGAAATCCATTGGTCTGCCACGCTGGGACTACATGTGTCTCTGCTGTGTTTAACTATCCCCGGCAACCTGTTAATAAAGCGTAATGGGTTTGCAAAGATAAAGACAAAATAATGCTCCTTTCATTACCAAATGGACCCTAGGAAAAAAAGTAGATGCTTGCAATGAAAAAAATTTCCAGGGAAGAACTACATCTAGGCCACAGCTTTTCTCTTTTTTTTTTTTTTTTTTTTTTTTTTTAATTTAATGCAGCCTGGAATAATTGCTGCATGCATTCTTTTGAAATAAAGTCCTACAATGTTCTTATTGCTCAATCTCTATTTTCAGATATGCCTGGTAATGTACCTTGTTCTGTTTTCCAAATAATTACATTGTAAAAATACTGAAAAAGTAAGTTGAATCAGAGTTTATCCAAATATTGAAGAGAAACATAGCCATCCGCATCAGCCTCTTAGCTGTTGGTTTCTTCGTGGGAAATAAACTCCACTTGTGAAGATCTCACTGCCACAAAGCCCCAAACTCTGGAGAAAACTCTAGCAGAGGGGACGGGGGAAGTAAAAGAGTTATGGCTCAAGTCTCAGGTAATCTTTGGGAAAACAGAGGAAATTAAGTAGTGCGTAAATGATGCATAGGCTTTCTGCATCGTGTATGCAATTCCCTTTGGAGAAAACAGTGGGATCATGCATGATTTCTTCTTCAGGATTGTGCCCTTTCCCTCTTCTGTGTGCTGCAGAAGACATTTTAAGAGTGCTCTAAAGCAATTTAAAAACATCTGATGGAGGTAAAAAGGTTAAAGGCTCTGTGTACAGTCCCAAGGAATTACCTGGCAGTCCCAGCTTTACATTACAAAAAATGACTGGAAAACCAGTTTTGCTGGTCAGCTCAGGAGTGCAGGGGGGAGATTCTGAACAGGGAATAGCAAATAGCAGAAAAACAATTTCACTCTTAGTTGTCAGCCTCAGAAAATAAAAGGTGAGCATGCAGTATCTTTGATTTGACACAAAAGTATTTTTATTTCCCTTTAGTTTCACATTTTTCTTCACACCACTTCATATGCCACCAGAACAGGGGGAAAATCCGAAAGATAAGTACTGAAGAAAAGTATCTACTTATCTGCTAAGAGAGAAAATACTGGCAGATTTTCAGATCAGCCCTAAGTGTTTGAAAAGCTTGTCTATTAAATTAAAAGATTAATTTCAGCTCTGTAGCAGAAAAAAAACTAATGAAGCACTTGAAAAAAACTCAACATGTTTCATGAATCCTTCATGAAATATAGTTGATTGGAAGTACGAAGTGGAGCTCACAAGTTAGTGTTCTGCGTTCTTTCCTATCTCTTTGCACACATGCCCTTTGAAATGAATAGACTTAAACTCTTTTCACTCTTGTTGTTTCTAAAGGGGATCAGATTTACCAAAAAAAAAAAAAAAAGAGGAAAAGAGGAAAGCTTAAACCACTCCAGTGAATACTTATCCTCCCTCTCAGCCACTGCACTCTATCACCATCTTTTCACATACAGTGCTATGTTTTGGGTTGGAATTGTGACTGAGATCTGGACCATTTCTGTGCTTCCCACAGAGGGGTTCAGTGGTATCAAAAGACAAGTCAGGAGCATCCAGCCCCTTGTTACTTATTGCCAGTATTCTTATTTAACCATTGGTGACCAGCAATTTTTGCGATGGATTATTTCCATCTGCCCAGCTAAATTGTGGTGGCTTTTTTAACTGCAGAAAGTGTTGGGCTCTTTTTAATTAATTAATTAATTTTCTCATTTTCTGTCTTTGATTTAATACAGAGATCTGACTGGCCCACAACTTAAACTGCAAAGCCTTTTATTGAGTTGTTTCCTATGAATCCAAATAGGTGTCTCTTTACTCTTGCTGGAATAGAAGTTAACCAGTTGGGTTCAGCAACTACCAATATTCTCCACCAACCAAGCTGGTTTAAGTGGTGGTTTTGCCAGATTTTTAATTACACAGCACAGATGGGGCTGATTTTAAAATACTTCAGCCTTTTTTCAATTTAATTATAGAGTTTGGTTTTGGTTGGTTGTTGGGGTTGGGTTTTTTTTTGAGAAGTCACTGCTGTATCCATATTAACAAAATTGTCTGGATTGCCCTTAAGAGTGTTTTTGAGGTGTTAAACCTTAATTTTTATTCTTTATGATGATGACAGTAATTGTATTGCACTGCTGGCTTCTTTGGTTAGTTTAGTGGGATTTTTTTTTCCCTATTCGTGTGATTAGTCATAATGACCCTAAACAGCCATATTTCCGTCTGAATCAGTAGAAACACACTGACTAATGCAGGAGTTCTTACATAGCAGAAGCCGAGCTTCCCTTATGTGTCTGATAGAACAATTTTCAATAAATAACCAGTGTTCACCATGGGTTAAAACTCCCATCCTTTCGTGTTTAGCGTAAGTACAGACTGCTGCCTGTGTCTGCTGGCTTTCAGCTATGGTGGTGTCACAGAGCATGTATGATACACACAGCTCCTTCCCCCCAAAAATCTCTCCATCAGATGCAAATAATACCAATAAAATAATTCAGCCATTGAATTTTAACGCCCTCCCTTTTTTTTTTCCTTATCTGGAATAATCTGAGGACATACTCACTCTTCTTAATTGTTACAAGAAATTCTTCACAAATAATTGAACATTTGACAATTTTTCTTTTTGATATTAAAATGCAATTATTTTCTTATAAATATTCAAATGCCTTTTTTTTATTAGCCATTAGATTTAAAGGAGAGCGTAGTACAACTTCATTCCATGATCAAAGGAGCACACCATTTAGTGCCAAGTTTCTAATATGAATACATATGTTACCAAATTTCTTTCCATTAATTTGTTGCTTCTGTCATTGTTCTTGTCAGTAAATGTGTTCGTTACTGGAAAAAGAAACTTTAAAAAAAAATGAAAAAGAACAGTTACAGTGCATTCAATAAGGCATTAAAATGAGTATTCCTGGGAACGCTTTTTGTATTGTTTTCCCAGCAGTACGTCTTCCAATGGACAGTTCTACAGAAAAATCAGGGAGAGAAAGAGCCTAGGTCATTTTCTGTGGAAATCATTGTTCATTTAGCCCAGATACTGCAAGACTGGACACTGTTTGGCAAGACATAATTCAGTAACAGCATCTTCCCTGCCTGGAAATGTAACTCAGTTGCTTGGTTTATCTGAGAAACCTTGTCAGAGATTTTAAGCATGGAAATAAACAGCTGGTTAAGAGGAAGATCTGAAGCAATTTTGTTTGAAAACGTTTTCAAACAGTAAAGCTGTTTTATCTGTATCTGTATGTGTATTATTTTGGAAATCTGAGATGACTGCTTGTTTGAGAGAGCTTAAATGTACATCTATTCTTGGTGGTAAGCCCTGTATTTTCATATCCATTCCTCTGGTTAAAAAGAAACTTGAGGGAAATTGCAAAGAAGAGATCTTTCCCCCCTGTTTATGGGGGAAAGTCAATAGGGCAAAGAGAGTTCAGGCATGTTGTTGGATGGACTGCATCTTAGGTGCCAGACTGTGGTAACCCTTCATGTTCCTAAGAAGGCAGACTCCCTTCTGCTCTTCTCACAATGGCCCCATGTCTGTGTGGCAGTCTCAGCAACTTGTACTGGTAGGAGATGCAATTTTAGCTTTGTTTCATGCTAAAAGAAAGACGTTAAAATTGAGAAATCACCAGTAGTTTGGCCTCCAATGAGCAGTTAAACAGAACCTTAAAATTGGATTAGGAAGCTCTGATTGCACCTAAATTTCCTTTTTGGAGTGATAGCTATTGCAGGACTGCAGGAGTAGAACAAAGGAATCTATTTAAAGCAAGTAAAATGACATCTGAAACATCTGAGAGGCTTCATTCCACTTTGGTGTCACGAATTTAAACGGTGTTGTTACAGATTCATGCGGTTTACAGTCAGACACCAATAAGTCTTCTGTCACCTGTATAATCTCACACATGGGTTAGAGTTGCACACAAAGAAGAGCAAGAATTAGTTTATCTCTTTGCCATCCTTTATGCTATCAACTTAGCCATCATGGAGAGATGCCACTGTGTCCTCATATCATTTTTGGTGGTTTGGAAAAGGTGATATCCTATCTTCCAGCAAAATTTGGACTGATAAGGCAAAAATTTTCCCCAGTAGACAACCTGCCTTTTGGCTTGAAAACACTGTATTTCACCTGCATGACAATGTGAAAATCTGAGCTGGTCATCCTTAGAGTGAGTAAAGAGGCACCTAAAGGACCTCAACCCCTTACCCTGCCGTAGCTGTCCCACCTTAAATAGGCCTGTTCCTCTCCACTGATACATGAAGGACCCCATGGGAGTCTTCTCCCTGTGTGGTTTGAGTGCAGGGAGGTGAATCCATTGGCAAGGATCTGGCTCATGCAACACATCTGCCAGTTTTACCTGCGTTTCCTTTACGTATTTATTTTTCTGGCTACTAGTGAGTTAAATGGAAAACCACACACTGCTAAAGCTGCAGGTTAGTGCTCTGAGATTTGGAAGGATTTTGCTTTCTTATTGTGTTATTATGTAGAAATAACATCATTGTTTGCTGGGGAAAAAAAAAAAAAGAAAAAGAAAAAACCCACAACAAAACAAAACATCTGTTTTACTCTTCACACCAATCATCTACATTCATCAAACCCTGCTAAGGCTACTGAAGCAGGAGACCATCAAAATACAAGAACCAGTGTGATGTCTGAGGGGAATTCACAACTTCACCATACCTGGGAAGAACATGAGTCACAGTGTATCTGGCCAATAGAGGGACATGGGGGAATATGTCTTGCAAAAGGCAGCAAGTTGATGTCAAAAGAGAACAGATGGATCACATTGTGCTTTGCAGACTGGAAGATGCTCTGTTGTCTCCTGGAGTAAAGTAGTTGCTCTGAAACATGTCTCCCAGCACGCTTTCTGCTGATGTATAGCGGTCACTGTGCAGGAAGCAGCTGAACTCATTCTAGAGCTTCCAGCAGCTAAATCTGAGCATCCTGATGGTGTCATCCTTGGAGACAGCATGTCTGAGGACAGGCAACGACACAGTGAAGGTGCTTGATAGCCACGTGACTCCAAGTGGACAAGAAAATGTTAGATGAACAGCAGCAACGAGGGGACACGGATCCTGTGGGGGTCCAGAAAACTCATCAATTATTTTTTTTTAGTGAGAGATGGTTTTTTTTTTTTCTTTCTCACACTTCTGGACACTTCTGGAGAAGAAGGAAGAGACTGTGCTGGTTGGGATCCTCCGCAATGCAGATGCCAACTGCTCTATGTGGAACAGCAAAGCAGTCTATATGTGCTTTAGTTGAAACTTGTGTGCAGTGCATTGACCCATTGACTCTTTGCCATTAATCCCAAGGCAGATGGGCTCAGGTCCTCCCCAGCACAGTGCTGCTGGGAGCACTAGATCATCACTCAGCTGTTTCTCAGCTTCCTAAGCCAGTATGCCTTGCTTAGGAGTGAAATGTCGTGCCCCCAGAAACCATGTGGGGAAGATTATAACCAGATTTTCGTGTTGCAGCTTGGTCTGTTTACAAACGAAGACCAAACTGCGCGACCAAATCACAACCCCTTATTAGAGGGGAAAGGCTGAGAGGATGAAGTGCCGTGCACTGCGTGGATGAGCTGGAACCACTCTGCTGTGCCTCGTTTAATTGGCAGAGGACCCGGTAGCGTGGGTATCCAACCAGTCGTTTCATACATAGAAACTTGTAATTGTGTGAGTATTTCCACTCACTCTTAATTCGGCTGATGAAAACACACAGATGTGGGGGTGAAAGGTTGTGTGAGATTCAGGATGTCGCCAGCTCCTCTTAAATAGCCTCCCTGGGCTGCTCAAACATTATTTTAATAATAATAGTAGCAATATTAATTTATTGAAAATTGAAAAGGAAGGTTAAAACACAGGAAAGCTGTGCCAAGATTCTCCAGGAAGACAAAAGAAATTGAGAGGATCCTCTTCTCAAAACTGGAAAGCCACCTGGGGGGAATTGGGGAGCTGTGCACTCCTGTCACCCACCTTGTCCTCTCCGTGCCCCTTTGCACAGTCTATGGCCAAAGCAGGGGTTATACCAACTACCTATGTAGGCACGGTGCCTGGAGCACCTTGCACCACCAGTATCACCCCTGAGTCTCTGCTGGAGCCACCACTGTCTGCCTGGCTGGGCTGGCTCGTGTGGGAGCATTTTGTCAGGTGCTCCACTGAACCCCCCCACCCCACCCCAAAATGCTGCCGGGAGAAGTGCTAAGCTTGCCCTCAAGGCGACTTTCTTCCAGCAGCTGGGATTGGTCTTCTCACACGCCAGATCCCCTCGGACGCATTGCATGGGCATTTGAGCAACTACCCAACCATAAAATAAGCATAAATGTTTTCTGAGGGAGAAGATGAGGAATGTGTTTTCAATCCACTCCAAGATTTCCTTAAAATAAAGACTCCATGTCCGTGGACAATAATCGTATTAGCACACCAGGAAGTTAAAACAAAATAAGGAGCTAAAAAGGGACTGTGTTGGTCACACACTGCTGGGTTTGTCCCTTTCCGGACACACTTGATTAGACTTCTTTATTGGTTTGAAGACAACCTAAATCTAACAGGGAAGGACTGAAGTCCTGACATATGGTTAAGATAGTAAAACACCCCAAACCTTTCCAAGCATTAGCTGAATGTCATCCAAAATTCCATTAAAACACATACTGAAATAGTGTGGAAAAAGAGGAGGATTTTTTTTTTTAGCCATTTATGTGGGTTTTGGTGTCTTAGTGTCATTGTGAGCCTCAGTTCAAATTCCTCAAGTTCACACACCTCGCACAAAACACTGTGTTGACTTGGTGGTGCAATTGAGGTCCATTCAAAGAAGTTTAATCTCATGGACCCTCAAATCTAACACTTCCAAATTAACACCAATTGTGGTTAGTTTCTTCACACACACTCTCTCTAGGTACTCATTTCTGTCTGTGTGCAACTGCTGACAGAAAAAATGTGTTAGAAAGATTTAACTCTAACCTCACACAAGCAAATGATGTTTCAGAACTTCGATACTTTGACAGGGGGCTGAACACTGGTGAGCAAAGCGAGGCAATTTGAAGAAAAGTATCTGGTATTTTCGTTCCTCAAAGACAGTCCCCTGGTGACAGATGACAGGACTTGTGCTGACTGGGCTTCATCAAAAACCTGCCTTACTTCCCCAGATTCTATCCATTTTTTCCTCTTCACTTAAAAATGTCAAGAGGACTCTTTTTTTCTCCTAAGTACCATGATGGGATGGAGGCAAAATAGTCCACTCTGGACCATGACGTTTTCAGAGGAAAGAAAAAGGTGTCTGGCTTATTTGAGGGACCTCCAAGAAATCCTTCTTTAGCAAGCAGGTAGCAGTTCAGAGCACATCATTATTTGATTTTAAGAGGATCTATACCATTTTCCCTATATTTCTCCTAAGTGCACTGCTTGGACCAGGGCAGGAACAACTGTGAGAGAGGCAGATGGCTTTCGATGGTCGTGATGAGGCTCAAGTGTGATGGACTTCTTTGCAATCGAGGTGGACTACGAATATATGTTGCTGTCAGTTGTGACTCCACACCTGAAAGGTGAGGAGATGTTGCTGCATCTGTATTTGATTTGTGCCCGCCCTGAAAAGGAAATTGTATTGCAGAAGGGTTTTGCACCCAGGCCACATTTTTATTTCAAGCTGGTGAAGTTTTGCTGGAGGTCCACTACCCAGCCCTGAATGTTCTGTGATTTCAGTATTTTGACATCACTAGTTAAGGCAACACTGCAAAATTGTTTTGCATTATTTTATTCTTTCTAAAATGGTACCTTTACCCGGGAAACCACACCTCATGTATTTTTTCATATTGAACAATTATTGGAAATTTATCTGAGTTTTCTATGAACAGAATATTTCTAAAATATTCTTCTGAGATGAGAAATTAGTCAGGCAACTTCCAGATAGTTTCACCTGCAAACCAGGGAGAAAATGAAAAAAAATTTCATATATTTTGTTTGCTTTTTTAAACAGATTTTCTTTCCTTGTTTAATTTGGAGATTTTTAAATTTTTTTTGCCTGAAAAAACAACTTCCTCTCTTCTTTAAAGGCTAAGAAAATAACAGTCCAAATGTGAAAATTAAACAGAATTATTCATTTATAGTCACACAAACTAAATTAGTCAATCTGAAATGAACTTTTTTTTCCTGATTTTTCTGGTCTGGCAGCCAAATTAAAAAAAAAAAATCCATTCTTTGCAAAGCTCTAATGTGTTTCAAAAATAGTCCAAAGGGATACATTCACCAGAAACAGATTCTCTTTCATTTTTCAAGTCATCCAATAGAGAGGGGAAAAAAGGGACCAGAAGCTCCTCCAAGTTTCCTTCTGCTGCTCCTCTTAAAACAGGGAAAACACATTTCTGACCACATTACATGTTTTAGTTGGACACCACTAAATACAAGGCTTCTGCTGAAATGCAGAACACCACCCGACAGAAGTTCAAAGTCGGGCAACCAGCCATAATTATTTGTAAAATAAAATGAATCCGAAAGCTGTCATAAGAGTGAACTCAATGGTAAATTGGAGCATCCTCCTCGTTGTAAACACCCTCCTGTGGTGGTCCCCGCCTCATTTATCCTAAGTTTTACCTTCTGTTTGTGACAGAGCCAGAATTTGGGCCACAGGAGGACTTTGACTTGGGATGCTGGGTTGTCCTGCCTTTCCTTTCTCCATCTTCCCTGCTGTGTTCTGGTTTGGGTAGTACTTGAAGGCAGCATCGCAGTTTTCATGGAGGGCACTGGGATATACGTGGTCGGTGCACTGGTATAAGGAGGAAGAATAAAGAATGCGCTATTGGAAAGGGTCAGGGATTTGTTGTAGTTCCTCATGTTCCCCTCACTGGGAGGGTCTTGGTCTTTCTGACCTCTGATGGCCTCTTCCAATATGGCATGCCATGTCTGCAAACCTGTCCTCCTTCCTCTACACACTAAGTTAAAAATAAAGCTTTGAGGTGAAAATGTGTCCCTTTATCACAGAATATTAGGGATTGGAAGGGACCTTGACAGATCATCTAGTCTAATCCCCCTGCCGGAGCAGGAACACCTAGATCAAGTCACANGTCCTTCTTGAACTGAGGGGCCCAGAACTGGACACAATATTCAAGATGGGGTCTCAGCAGGGCAGAGTAGAGAGGGAGAACCTCTCTCGACCTACTAACCACACCCTTCTAATACACCCCAGGAGGCCATTGGCCTTCTTGGCCACAAGGGCACAGTGCTGGCTCATGGTCATCCTGCTGTCTACCGGGACCCCAGGTCCCTTTCCCCTACACTGCTCTCCAACAGGTCAGTTCCCAACCTATACTGGTACCTGAGGTTGTTCCTCCCCAGATGTAAGACTCTACACTTGCCCTTGTTGTATTTCATTACATTTCTCCCCACCCAACTCTCCGGCCTGTCCAGGTCTCTCTGGATGGCAGCACGGCCTTCTGGTGTGTCAGCCAGTCCTCCCAGTTTGGTGTCATCAGCAAACTTGCTGAGAGTGCACTCTATTCCCTCATCCAAGTCGTTGATTAATATATTGAGTAGTACTGGTCCCAGTCCTGATCCTTGATGGACAACACTAGTCCCTCATGAGTCTAGCATGGGTCCCGTGTTTTAATTCTTTAGTTTCTTCTGGGATTTTGTTCGAGTTGATTTGGATGTATGAATTCATCCTTTTATGTATTCCTTATTATTTTGACTGATGGGTCAAAATTCAAAACTCGTGAGGCCATTTCTGCCAAGTCCACAGTAGATTCCACGTGCTGTGAAATACATAATTGCATTCACACTCTCTGATTAAGGCATCTGGCTGTTAGTTAGCATGCCAGATTCCCATATCTACCAACATTTTAACTAGCAGAGCACCTAGGAATGCAGCAAGGAGTGCAGGAACAGAGATTTTCAGCTTTCCCATCCCAGATCTCCATCCTCTAGAAAATCTGTGGAGAATGTCTATGTAGCTAGGTGGAAAAAAAAGCCATTTTTTAAAAAGCCATTTTAAAAAAAGCAGCATCAAGTATGCGCACTTTTTTTTGATATCCAAGAGCTGGTAGTCCCTGAACCTTTCCCCCCAGGTTTGGTCTTGGCAACAGAAGGCTGTTTGGGCCACCCAAAACTCCCTGAGTCATGAGCTTCAGGCAAACCTTCTTCTATGGCTGAGAAGATCTAAGAGAGCGATGCTGCATCACATGCAGCTGCCCTGGATGTCTCCATGCCAGCCGGTGTGACTAAAACTGTCCAGAGGTCCTGCCCAGGTGCTCGTCTCTGATGAGGTGTGTGAACTGCTCCACCCCAAACCCCCTCACAACTGGTCCTACAAAAACTTCTCTAGGTTTGAACTCACCTTCAGTTCAAACAGTGGTTTTCACTGTAACTGGAGAGGCTTTCAACCTTGGTTTTTTTTGGCTGAAATGGCTTGCCAAATTCAGGGCTTAACACTTTTTTTTTTTCCTCCCCCTTCTTTTCTTTCCCTGTTTGGTTGGTGGGACAAGGAATGCAGGGTTGGAGTCAGAGCTGGTGGTGATGCAGACTGTTTCTTCCATGAGAAGCTATGAAGTCCCACTTCCCCCGACACACCAGGAATCAAAGAGCTGGAAAAACTCTTTTCACTCAGAGAGCCAAGTGCTGTTACCAACCAGCCTTTGGCCCCAAAAACTTCCTTTTGGAGTTTCTCAATTCCTGTGCTTTTTCTGGCCCCATCCTATGCTTTGCACCACTGCTCCCAGGCTGTGAGCATACTCCAGGTGCTCTTCCTGCCACCACATCCACGAGACACCGTCACCTCCATGGTGGGATGGAGTTTATGGTCCTGCCAAAGGAGGTCACCTCAGATCAACCCTTCATCAGCGCTGAAAAAACGCTTGTCCACCACGAGATTTACCCATTGGCAACAGATGGTCAACAAGAAAATAGTAGATGTGCAGCACTGCTTGTGGTCTTTAGGCTTTGGAGACCACCAGGACCTGGTGTGTCTCACCTCTGGGTGCCAGCTTCAGGGTAGAGCAGCTTGTGGTGGTGTTGGCAGCAAGGATGGGGAATTGTTATTTAAGGGTTGAACACGGCAGATGAATTGGGGCACTGGGCGTGATTTCCTCTAGGTGACTTGTACCCTGAAGCAGCCACAGCACCAGGCTTTAAATAAGACCTGGTCTGTTGTAATCGGTGAACCAAGTGCATCTCACAGGTGCCATGCTGCACATTTTCAAGAATAACAGCAGTTGTATGGCTCGGGGCTTCCTCTCTGAAGAAAATATATCCAACATAATTCCATGTATGTATGGCTGCTTTAATAAATATACTTATGTATGCTGTAAAAATAGAACATTTTCCTGGCCCTAAGGGTACGGATTTGTCCGCAAATATTGCTGCAACATGAAATTTCAGAATCTTTCTGCAGAGGAAAAAAAAAATGAAGATTTTTAGAAAGTAATTGGTTTTTTTAATTTTTTTTTTTTTTTTAAATCACCGGAGTTGTCTGCAGTACAAAACTTTGCAACTGTTGTTATTCACATCATCAACAAACAGACTGAAAGAAGTGGTGTGCAGGGGTGTGGGAAAAAGAGCTTTGTGGTTTTCAGTTTCAGCTATGCCTGTGAATCACTTTGCAGCCTTGGGTAAATGGCTTAACCTCTCAGGGACTCGATCTGTTTAGCTCCGCAGTGGACTGAACAGTATTTAGTAGACTCCATTTAAGGGGGTGTTTGAAATATCCAGGAGAGATGAGAAGACGCAGAGTCCCTGAAGAAAGATGGCATGTAAGTGCAATAGAGTATCATCATGCTTGCTGGAGTATCATGGCTTTAAACTTCCAAAAATCCAGATGTCTTACATGAAAAGGGTGTTATTGCTACATACGTATGGATTTTTCTTCCTCAGAGGCAAACGAAGCAACGTCTTCCAGACAGGGCCCAAGATCCTGACATCCTCATCAGGCAGACTCCCACCCAAGCCAAGTACAGTTTTGCCTGAGCTACAATTTGGCTCTTTGTGAATTATCCAACACAATCCATTGACTCTTTAACCCATAAATTGTCAAACTCAATTATTTCCAGCTAAGCAGATGGCTAAAAACAAATAACCTGTAAGATAAGGTACTCTGGCTCTAGTTTTAAGTCAGAATCAACTTTGCTAAACATGAACGTTATAGTTACATAAATAACAAGAGAAAAAATCACCACTGGAGCCAAAAATCGTTTTTCTGCAAAAACATAGAGGATCAATTTCTCTAGTTTAGTATTACCAAACTTGGCAGTAATTCACATTTGAAGTATAATGATGTCATCTGGTTGGCCTTTTCCCATCGCAAACAGTAAATCTTAAAATCTGGAGAGATCTTTTATTTGGTTATTCATATTGTACTGCATCAAGGGGTTACAACACATGTGCCTGGGCTTATTAAAATCATCTGGAAGAGAAGAGCTTATTATTTAAAGGCGCAGTACTTCACCCTATGCTATTTTTCCTGGAGACTTTTTTTTTTTCTCATGCCAGCTGCACTTATGGTCATACAGTCACCACCACTTGTGTCACGTTGAGAGGGCCCTTTGTTTGGAGTGGCTTTTTGAGTGTCTGGAAATAGACACTCTAACCCATGCACTTGCATCCATCGTCCAAGGGACCGGGGGTGCACAATGCCTTTCTTCTTTGGGGAGGACTTACGCCATCACAGCCAATCTCCTCGTTGGCTTTCGAATGGAAAGTTACTACTCTCTGGTGATGACGTCCACATGAAACCTCCCATTTTGGGGAACAGGCCTGTTGTTGTGCTCTAGCCAGCCAAATCTCCTGCTCCCAGGGATAGTTTCATCACATTTGCTCTGGTGCAACGAACAAATAGCAGGCTGGATTCCTTCGAGTCCTGCGGTGCCTTCAGCTGGGCTGCTTCTTTCCTTGCTTTCCCAAATTTCCGAAGGCTTCTTTCTCCTGCTTGTTTTTATTTACATTTCTGAGGTCTATGTTGTTTGGGGTTTGGCTTGGGCTGCTGGCTGTTTTTGTTGGAAAAAGCCATGGTGGAGCGGGCGCAGGATGTCCTCACGACGCTGTTTCGTGGAAATTTCCCTCGCTGGAGATCACTCCCTATTTCTCCAAGGCATCGAGCCAGCCTTGCAATACCAAGCAACCTGAGGTTTTTTCAGTCAGTGGATTCCTCATCATAGATCCATACAAGATCTAATTATGCCTCTGTATAGTTTTTTCCATATTTACTTAATATCTCTGTATGAGAGTTTGCACTGGTGCGTTCTGCCATGGCTCCCCCTTCAGCCCCCCTGTGTTGGCTGCTTCTTCCAACCTGTGTGCTTAGAGGTTTCACTGTTTTATTAAATCTCCTCGTGATATGAAGGAAAGGCCCATTTTGTAACTTAGCCAGATAGGAAAGTTTTGCGCTGGAGTACCCTAGTGAAATTTTGCTGAACTCTTCTCCAGTAAAAGCGTGATTGAATTACTTCCAGCCAATTGTGAACATTCAACAGCAACTTATTAGATAGCAAAGCAATGATTGCCAGGTACACAAAACTCATCCCATAGCTGGAATTAGATGTTTAAAAAAGAAAAGAAGAAAGCCATCACGTTTTTTTCCCTAATATTTGGACAAGGAAAGAGTGTCTAACACCTGGAAAGTTGAGATAAACCCATTTGAGAACACTTTGATTTTTTTTCCTAGGCATTTGGCAAGATGTGGCAATAGGAAAAACCCAACTTCAGCTTTGAAATTACCAGATGATTTCCCCCCACCTTGAATGCCTCCATGAAAACCACATTTCTGTGTCAAGGATGGGTCCCTTCAGTGGACAGGGACAGCTTGGGGTGTCAGGTATGAGACTGTAAGATCTGACACCAAAAGTCTTATTCTGGTAATTTCCTCGCTTTTTGTCCTACCAACCTGATTTTCAATGCAGCTGTTACTGTACGCAATAAGGCTTATTGAGTGGTTCTCTGAATTCATTTCCACCCACAGAAAAGATTCCTACATCATCTACACTCGTGTATATAGTTTCTATCCATTTCTCTATATAGATAGTGGAAAGATAATAGGCAGATCTCTCTGTTATCTTAAAAAAATCTAGATTGTTGTTACTCTTAAATGTTGAAGTCTGACTGTCTATTCAGCACAGTGCTGTCATAGTTTTCTGCACCTAATGTGCCATGTCGAGAGTTGTCTTATTTTTCTGCATAACGACAGTCCCCACAGACCTATAGATAATATTAAATCCCATCCCAAGAGATCTAACAACCTCCTCATGTCTCTTGCTACACCATGTTGCAGTCAGTTGCAGTCTCGGCTCCGCTTGCGTGATCGTGCAGGGTAATATAACACCAGTGACGATGATGAACGGTGGTGTCAGGCTTTCAGCTACGCTGGCTTTGTAGCGACAGCTGCTGAAAAACCTCGTTGTGTCTCCGTTTCTTCACGTGTCTCCATTTCTTCGATCTCACACGGTTGCGGTTGGGCCACAGCACGACGAGTTACTGCTTGCAATTGCCAGAGAGAGCAGAAAGAGCACGTATAAAAACTAGTCACAAATTTCCATCCAGGCTTATAAGTTAAATCACTTTTTTTTTTTTTTACAAAAAAGGCCTGCTTTACACGGGGGAAAAAATTTGACATTTCCTGAAATCACTGGAAGTTTTCATCTGACAAAGAAAACTTTAGTAGCCCCGGTTAAAAGCGTTTTTATTTTTTCGATGAAAACATAACAGTCCTAGAAAAGAAAAATCTCCTTGGTCCTGGTTGACTGTTGCTTTGGTTTTTACAATACCTGATCACTGCTGCGTGAACTTTTTCTTAGCTTACAAAAAGTGTTTTGATTGATATCGTTGCAGAAGCCTGCCAGTGAATATTTCAGAGTTATTGTACCTGCTCACTCAAACAGAACGTGCTTCCAATTAACGTTGGTCTGCATTGTTTCAACATAAATGTGTAACTCATTATCAGCTGGTATCACAGGTTTTGAACCCAAATACATCCCAAAGGAAATGTATAACAAATATTTCATATCAGTTGCATAAATCATGATAAAATGTGCTTTTTTTGTTGTTGTTGTTGTCTCTCCTTCTTGGGATGCTGTACCCCTTAAAACACTAACAGCCACGTGTACCTATCGCTGCCTAAACACAAGGCTCAGTCACCTCCACTGTTTTGCCTGGAACCCTGGAGAAAGAGAAGGGCAAGTTATGCCTTCATAGTGAATGGTATCAGCTGCAAAAAATCCTGATGAAGGAGGGAAAAAAAAACAAAAAAAAAGCATTATCACAGGGGAGAGTGCAGGAAGGGTTGCTCCTCTGAGGCACGGTTCTTCCCCATGCTCTCTCTGGTGCCCAGGAAATTTGTGGAGCACTCTCCATTTAACCAGACCCACCAGATCCTCAGCAGAGCAAACCTTTCCTCTCATTTGTATTTCAGTCTACATGAGATGGGGAGCACCCTTATAATTGATTTTCTCCCATCAAGCCACACACAGCGAGAAATAATTATTATTAACCCTCGGTGGAACTTCTGACCTGCCCATAGCTCAGTTTAGATTTGTCCAGGGATTTCTGGGACTTGAGGGTTTTTTTTCTGTAATTTAGACAGAATCATTGTCTTTTAAATTAAAGGATATATTCCACCAGTGAGCTCTTGATATCCCATTAACACAGGGCAGATGTTCCTGTTGGTGCCCCCATGTCCTATGACCTACCTGAAGAGGGTGTTTTTGTCTCCCTCATGTAGAGAAAGCTTTCCCCTCTTCGCTAACACTTTGTTTATGAACTTGGCCTACCACCCTGCTCTGCTTGGCTTGCTCCTCTTCCTTGCTCAGCAGCTTCACTTCAGCCAAGTCCTTCCAAAAAAGGTACTTCTCTCATACACACACAAAAGGGCAAGTTGGCAGTATAAAATAAACCAGGCTAAAATACGTAAAAGGCACCATGCAATAAAATCAGTTGCTGCTTAGCCGTCCACATGGTCTCATTCTGCAGCAGCTTTCCCTCTCTATTTCACCCATCAGCTGGTGTGTCTTTCCCATCCCTGCACAGGAGGGACCCCTGGGCAGGGCTCACGGCTGATGGCTCTGTGAGGTGTCTGGGCACCGCGGATGATTCAGACTTTGTTTGATTTGTCTGCATGACAGCCCATGAGACAGCAGTCAGCCCTGTCTCTGAGGTGCCATATCACTTGGCTGAGCCATCCTGAGGACAAAACCTCTTTAGGTCTGTCTGCTCCTCACAAAACACCCCCAGCCTTGGGGCAGGTGTGAAGTGTGCCTGTGGTGTGCGCACCTTTGTGCTGGCCATGGTCACTCAGTCCTTCTTGTCCTTTCTCTGATCATTTCCAAATGTTTTCTCTCTGTTTTGCTTAGGAATCTTGTAGCAACTCAAGTTTTAATTCTTCTTTCCTTGGAGAAGAAAAACTCCACAGTGTTATTTTTACATTCAGGAAATGCATAAATATTCAGCACCGCCAAATTAAATGTGAGTAAATATGTGGCCAAGTGCAAATGAGGCATTCAGGAGGGCTAGCTTTCAGCTGCTGAAAAAAAGAGAAACCCATCGAGGACAAGCAGAAGGTGCCCTTCCCCATCTGCAACGGGGACTGTGGGAGGCTGCAGGCTGGAAGGCGCTGGATCTTCTATGAGAGGAGAGCAGCAGAGGATGCAAGGGTTATAAAAACTAATATGAAAGGAAGGAGAGGCTTTCAAGAAAAGAGCACTGTGTTTACGTATTTTATGAGGCTGCACAGGAACTGGTTGGAGGGATGCTGCACAGACACGTTGTCCAAATCAGAGGGTGTTAAATGCTTGGATGATATTCAAGTATGCATATTCACCATGTCGCCTACTGGCTTCTAGCAGCAGCCCAAATCCCAAAGGATCGCTATTATTAATTTATCCTTGATTCTTAGATAGGCACAGGCTATTTTGATAAAGGGAGGAGAGCTATTGTGACTTTCCTTCCTTTATTGCTCCACCCAAGATAAAGCAGACAGGATATTTTACAGCATTGTACGTACAGTCAATATATCGTCCAGCAAAAAGGTGCTGGACCTCAGGGACCAGGCTCCCATCTGCGCAAGGCTGTCTAGTTCATATATAAAAATGGACAAGTTAGATTTTTCAGGATTTCCTCCTTGCTACTAAACTGCTCAGCCCAAACTTTTTTGGTTCAGGTCATGTTATAGAAATGCCTGTTGAAGACACATGCTTGGCCTCCACTTATCTACTTATCGACATAACTCAAATGATAAAGCCCCTATTGGGATGAATGTTATGCCAATTGTTTTTTTGATGGTTTTTATTGCACAGTTCGCAGTGCCTCAAATCCTGCTATTTCGCAGCAAAAGGCTTCTGCCCAACACATTGATTCTTGGACCCTAGCAAAGAAATCCACCACAACAGCCTTCAGCCCAAATTCAGTCAAAATAGAGCCTTATCTCTTCAAAGATTGTGTTCCAGAAACTCTGTGCAAATGTTGTTGTGGGATCATTATGACCCACACCTTCGGTAACGCAGGCTTTCGGTCACTCTTACTTCTGTCTTATCACTGTTGTGTCTCTGCACAGAACTTTGAGCTGCCTTTGCAAAACACCCTGTGGATTGTGCAGTGCTTCTGCTGCCCACCACATCTTTCAGTCCCCTGGGTGGAAGGGCTGCAGCCAGGTAGGAAGGAGACCGGGGTTTCCATCAAGGAGGAATGCAGTCGGGAAAAGTCCCAGTGTACTCCAGAAAGCAGCTTAATTGTATATTTTCCTTCTACAAGACCAATTATTCTGTCCTCATAGGTAGGGACTTTACCAATGAGGAAAGGAGAAAGCTCTCTGCAGAGCTGCATTGCCCTTAAACTGCCCTAGCTGTAGGAAAAGATTTGACCAACGTTATTTCTGATACTGGACACACCACGTCTCTCTTGCAGAGACGGGATATGGGTGGGTGATTGGGCCGGGTCCAGCCGCCCATTGAACTGCTCAGTGGCCTGATACGTTCCTGCACCCTGATACCATAAGCCCACATTTATCCCTCTTGGTGACTTTTCAGTCACACCCACATCAAAATGTTGAGCCTCTTCTGGGAAAAAAAAAAAAAAAAAAAGAAAAGAAAGAAACAATGCAGGGGACATGGATGATGAAAGGGCTCCTGGGACAGTCGTTAAGGCGACTCGGACCTGAGCCCAGAGACACACCATGGAAGTGACGTGTCTCATGTCTTTTCCCGTAAGAGCCTGGTATCAGAGGGATACAGGACTGGTACCGTGTTTACCCAGGCACTTTGAATAAACCCGCTTCATCCACCAATACAAAACCGCTCAGGCAAAATGCATTAACGCCTCATAACAGGGGGCACCTGCTCTATTATCCTTTACATGAAAAACAGACTTAAAAATATATGAATAAGCCACGTTGTTTTAATGAGGAATGGAAATTAGATATCACTGCCAAAACACAACTTCTTCTCTCAGCCTCCTGTTCTGATTATAAGAATGGTAATTTGCCAGCTCATGACTTCCTGTTATTAACCCAGTTGTTCAATTTTCAGAAAGATTTGGGATAGTAGTCTAAAACCCAGGGGCTGACATTCACCCAGCACAAATTATCACCTCCACCTTCTTCTCCTTTTCTTCATCTTCCTCCTCCTCCTCTCCTGGGGCAGGGTGCAAAGCCACCATACAAGGGACACCTTGATGTCCCTGAGCACTGGGGAAGGCCTTCTGCAAGGGGCAAGAAGGTGATGTCCATGTGTAACAGGAAGTCTAAGAGACATAAGGCCCCTGGCACCAAAGGCAACCAGAAGAATGAATCAGCCCTTGAATTTCCTAGAAGACTTACTGCTACAGTCCAGGCCTTGTTTTTTTCCGTAGAAAAAAGCAGTCTTCATCTTAAAGAAGCAGTCTTTTAGAGGGAAAAGCCCTGTTTTCTTTGGAAAAACAACATACCTGACAAAATAAGATTACTACACGTTACGAAATCTATTGAAAGAGAGAATATCTACAGGAAGAAAAGGACTTTGCATGCCTAGCTTCTGCCAGGAGAGTGAGAAAAGTCACCCTTGCAAGGAGCAATGCAGGTTTTCTTCTGGTAACACCATTTACTCTTGAACAGAAGAAAGATACTAAGCCCCTGAAGTTCAGGGCTAAGTTTGTTGGTTGCTGTAGTCTCTATATGAATGGCAGAGGTACCTATATATCCCTGGTGATCAAATCAGGATCTTCTGGAGTGTTACGAAACACAGAGCACATTTCATATCACTTGGAGGCTTACCAAACATTAAGAGGACATCCCTGCAGCCACGAGCACTGATAAGGGTAGTTTAATCAAAGGCACATTGGTCTACAGGTCAACATGTAAGAATTTTCTCTTGTTCGATTGATAGACTTTCCTGGCCTTGGACAGCTTGACCGTTCCACCTTTGCCTGTTTTGGGGTGTTTTTTAAAAACCTGTTTTTTTTAAAACCCTGTGGCCATTCTGTCTAAATATTACAGGAGAGGTTTTCAAAGACACAAATAGCAGTTCAGCTTCTACCTCCCACCAGCTTTCCAAGGGAGATGACCATGAAATTGCCCTTTGTACAGTGAAAATCATTCTTGCCTATACTGCGCTATTAGGTTACCCATGTGGGCTTCTTCTGTTGACCTCAAACCCCCATGGAGCTTGTGTTCTCAGCTGCTGGCAGGGCTGGCACTCGGGTAAGAGATAATATCACTAACGCTTTTGCACCCTGCACATTTCACCTTTTCATTTGGGTGACAGACATTTTTCCAGTGTCGAATGTCTGGATTTCTGTGGTGAGATATATGTGTATATATATACCCACATTATATATATATATATATATTTTGTGCAAGATTCTTACAATAACATTACATTGGAAATTTGTGGCAGGCAATATCTATATTTTAAACTGTCTCTACGGCGACAGATAGCAAAGTTAAGGTTTTCTAATGTATTTCATTGTTATGCACAGAAGAAATCTCACTGACTCGTCCTATAGTTCCTCTTGCATTTCATTTCCTACCACAGTCTATATTCTATCTCTTCATTCCAGGGAAATATGGATTAGGTGAAATGTTTTGTACAAATGAAATGATCTGAATATTTTCCTGCAATGAGGAAATTCCCTGTTGATTTGTTTCAACGAGCAGGGCATACTTGGATACAGGCAGAGGATTTTTGGTACACACAGTTCCTTTCACAGTATAAAACATTGTTGTTTACAAAGGTATATTTTCCCAGTTCTCTGCTGTATTAATCCTTGCTCCTGACCCAGTATGTTTATTCTGAGAAACAACCATCACAGCATCTCCCTTCTGGGATGTGACTTTAAAGTATGAATGCAATGGAGAGGGCCAGAACTTGAAGGCATGGAAGCTCCACACCCTCCTCATCCTCTTATTTCCATATAAGCTGTACCATAGGAGCTAGGCTGCACTTTCAAATCGTGATTTAAGTTCATTGATCACCTCCTTCACAAAAACCGTGAGTCAGCTAGAACCAAGGTGGCAGGGCTGTTTGTTTACGTTTCTGAACAGATGTTTGAACAGTCCCTCCAACCTTCAGTAAAATACTGCAGACAACTGTGAAGTTTACTAACCCCTTGTTAAAGCGATCTCCTTCAAGTCTTTTGCTCACCAGAAGATAAACTGCACCAACATGGCGTGCTCCCGCTCTGAAGTCCGGGGAGCCATTTCCATCAACAAATAGAGATTATGGCCGTAAACTTTTGCACTGGAAATCATTGCGTCTCTGGTTTAGATCAATGACATTAAAACAAAGCCAGATGGAATATTTCACTCTTATCTGAGGCTGTGGCTAATTGCCTTTCTGATTCCTCACATCTTTGTCTCCCCTCTTCCTGCTCTCCTACTCTTGGCCCTGGGTGCCGTGCCCCAATGGACTGGCTGTCTCAGGGCAATTGAGGTACTGGAGTGGGTCTGGAGAATGGTAATGAAGCTGGTGAGGGGCCTAGAGCATAAGTCTTCTGAGGAGCAGCTGAGGGAGCTGGGCTGTTTTGGCTGGAGAAAAGGAGGCTGAGGAGGAGACCTTATCTCTCATTACAACCACATGAAAGGAGGTTGTACCGAGGTGGAGGTCAATCTCTTCTCGTAACAAGTGAAAGGTCAACAGACTCAAGTTGCACCAGGGGAGATTTAGATTGGACATTAGGAAAAATTTCTTTACCAAAAGGGTTATTAAGCATTGGAATGGGCTGCCCAGGGATGTGATTGAGTCACCATCCCTGGAGGTATTTAAAAGATGGGTAGACATAGTGCTTAGGGACATGGTTTAGTGGTGGACTTGGCAGTGCTAGGTTAATGGTTGAACTTGATCATCTTAAAGGTCTTTTCTAACCTAAACAATTCTATGATTCCATGATTCAATAACATGTGGCAGGAAGTTCTGAAGCACTTGTCCTTGTTTCCACAGCCTGGGGTTAACCCTGGGCATGGCAAGACAGCTACGCTTCATGACTAGCACTCAGAGCACGGCCTCCAGAAGGGGTTTTACTTGCAACAGCAGCAAACTGATGCAGGGGCAATGTTCCCATTGTCACCATGTTTGCAAACGTTTCTGGTCCTTGCCCTTAACACAAACTCTCTACCCACTGGATGGTTGTGCGTCCAACAGTCCATCCAATAGGAGAGGGCAGCAGCATGACTGTTCCGGGACCAATAAGTACTGGGGCAGGACAGAGGACAAGGAGTGGGGAAGGGAATGGGCTGAACGTGACCAGCAGCTTCTGTGGTGGTCAGTACATGGGACGATAGCGGAGGGCAGGATGATCAAGTTGGACACATTGTTAATAGTGGCTCCCCAGTGCTTTTTTTTTTCTCCTCCACGATACATTGCTTTCCTAGAGCTACATCATGAGCTATACAGCTTCTTACATTTTAGTTTTTGCACCATTTTGCCAGGTTTTCGTCTCTCAGTCCTTTCTCCCTCCAGCCCCACCCTTCCAGGAATTCACATTGCCCACATTTCTGCAAAGGGAATTAATGGTTTCTCTTTAAAGTTATGGGAGAGGAATGTCCTCTCTATTAATGCTTATCATCCTGTACTGCTTCAATAAAGATTCCTTGTAAACCAAAAAGAATGTCCTGAGCAGTGCTGAGGGGCTGAATTGAGTAAGAATTTCAGCATCCGGGACTAGATCCCTGAACATGCACAATTTTAAACACAAAGAGAACGCTAAATATCAGCCGAAGTATTCGCTTGGCTCTGGGCAGTGTATTTTCTATTCTACCCACTGTAGAGCATTGGGCTTGTGATTTCTTTTTGTTTTCTTTGTAAATAAATCCTTATAACGACATTTCCTTCCCTGACTCAAGCACAATGGATGAAGCATAGACGGCACTAATGATTCGATGTGGTGAGGCTCGTAGCCCATGTTTGAAGCTTGTCTACCCAAGGGACCTCATGGAATGTCCCCTGGACCCCTCCTTTCCCAAGGAAACAGGGCACAGATGGGAGACAGACCACACTCAGGTCAGTTTCCAGCAAGGAGCCAGGATACAACCAACCTATGCACCTGGAGACCAGGAGGGTGAGCACGCACATGGCCGGGGCCCTTCTCTTCCATCACGATCATTTTGCAGACTTTTCCAAAGGTGTCACCAGGTCAGCAAGCAACATCACAACAGCATATGGCATCACCAGCATTAGGTCTGCTGCTGGAAAAGGCCAGGGTTGTGACCTCAGTGAGAAGCAGGCATGGAAGCTGTGTGACCAAAAGGGATAAGCTTTTGTCACCTCAGCTACGGTAGCATCTCCTTCAGCTGGTATCAGCAATAGCTTTCCATCCTCCACGTGCAAAAGGCACTTGAGAGAGATACAAAGCAGATCATGAGCCCAGTGCAGATGTACAAGAGTGTCCATATTGACTGTGGAAGGTTTTCTCAGTTGCAATCTTTCATGCTTTGGACCCTGTTAATGATATTTGATAATATATAACATAGGAAAGATGAAGCTTCTATATCCCAGACAACAGACTCCATAAATGCATTTCTAAAATAATTCAGTGAGAGATCATCTGTTACACTTTTGCACGATGAGAGGGAAATTGTCCAAAATTTGTATTCTAATGGGGAAAAAATAATCCTTGGAAGCAGAGAGAGGGAATCTGCTGGCTAAAAGAGCCCAGAAAGCTTTGAGTGTTTCACAGGCTGTAACTGATACTGAGACTTTTGGGCAAATGGACAAAGGAATTCCTGAAGGCAGACCTCTCTCAAGCCCTAAAATGCACTTTTTTTTTTTTTTTTTTTTTTGTGAAGAGACATCTTTAATGTTTTGGTGGAGGAGGCTGTTGGCCTGTCAGGGCTTTGGGAGGTTATTTAACTTCTTCCATTCAGAGTCCTGGACTTTGTGGTCTTCTGTCATGATTCCTAACAAATTTCAGTCTCAGCTCTGAAATGTCTGGTTCCCATTCTAAAGATGCAATTTGACTTGTCCTGTAAGAGGTCTGACTACATCCATGGTTTTTTGGCAGCCAGAACTCACAGGCACTTCAGCTTTTATTCAAAGCAAATCTGGGACTCAATATATATTTTGGAGCCAAACTCTACCAAAGCAAAATGCCCTCAAGTCCTCACAAGACCAGGCCCCTTGTAACTTTGCTTCTTATAAAGCATAGAAAATAAAGTATTCTGCCTCTTAAAAAACAAGAACTATATGAGAGAAAGCTCTTACTGCTTTAGAACATCCTAAAACTATATATAAATCTATGTGTGGCTGTACTCTTGATTTTAGAGGTTGAAACCACTAAGGTGGCCAGGGATAAGGAATGTCAAGGGATGCCCATAATGATGGTAAGGTCCAGGGTTGGTTTGCAAGCGCCCTTCTTAGCTGGGTTAGTTGTGTACCAAGTCTGAGAGCTACTATACTACAGATATAAAAGGAAGTCAAGGCTGCTGGAGGTAAGAGAAATGGAGAAAATTGGTGGCTCTCAAAGAAACCCTACTCATATCCCTTCCTCCACTTACTCTGCTAGCAAGAGTGAAGAAAACTATTTTCCTGGGTTCTTTACCCCAAGAAGCTTCTCTCACATCAATTTTCTCCTCTGACACTTCTACACCCCAACATTACAACTGTGTCTCGGTAGTGAAACGGTATGATGAACTCCCACCTCTAAATTGCTTTAGCTGCTGGAGTCATGCTAGGCTTTCAAACAACCTCATCCCACTGGATGAAGCTCTGAGCACAGCAAACCCCGTTTCCCTTGGTAGCCAGGGTTCACTCGTGTCAGTGGATCTCGTTCAACGAACAAGCCTTATTAGACCAGCACTGTGTGCTCCTCAACAAAAAAGGATAGGAAGAAAGGACAGGGCTAGATTCCTGAACTTATACAGCAGAGCTGGGTTAAGAGATAAACAAACTATTAAATCACGGTGCTGTGCTGTTGCCAGAATGATATATCTCTCCTTTGAAAATAGTGTCTGCAAGGAAATGACAAATAATTTTCCATATGCAGACCTTACAGACACACTGAAGTGAGTAACTTGGAGGACTTCAGTATTTTTAGTATTCCTGTCCTTCCGGAAAGCCGTGGCCAAATCCCCGCTGAGCACAACGAGAGCCTCCTGGAAACCCTACTGACAACTCGGAGAGCACGGTCTAGTAAATGATGAGTAAAGACCCCGAAATGATGTGTAGGATTCCAGCGGTACGTGGGCTCACGTCTGGACCGCAGCCATGTGGAGGTCACAGAGGGAAATAAATCAGAGGCCAGTGCGCTGCGCTGGTGAATTTGGCTGTGATTTCTGCCCCGTGCTCATTGTAGTAACTCCAGGACCTGGGACTCCATTCGTCAGCGCGACGGCGGAAATGCAAAATCCAGATCGTTACAATGGAGACCATTGAAAGGAGGCTCTCAGGAGAAAATCTCCTTAGCAAAGGGAGTCATCAGCTCTTCGCAGCTGCAAATATGTTGTCTAGGACAAGAAAACAGAGGGAAAAATAAATAAATACAACCAAATCCTGCATTAAGTTCTCAGACCAAATGAAGTCACTTCCAGAAAAACATTGTCAAGCGCTTTGCTCATGTAACACATGGGTCTGTGTGTGTGTGCTGCAATTACAGACTGCAGCAGACTCATCAGGAGTTAGGGGAGCCGTGTGCCCTGCCCAGTGTGGATCAGGTTAGGGTGCAATGGGGTAGCAGAGGCCCTACAAGGCTGATGAGGGCTTGTGGTGCCCATTACATACACTGAGGGCAGGATCCTGCTACTTTTCCCTACCGGGGAACCCTTTCTAACATAAGCCAGGAGGTCTCCAGCTCTTGAAGAAGCCTCTATGATGCTCATTACCTGTTGGATCAACTTGATCATTAGTTGTGTTTTGCTCCCACTAAGTTTTCCCTCACCTCAGTTCTCCTGAATTTATTCCACCCTTCTTTCACAACTTGGCTTTTGAAGGCAAGTTTCTTGTCACTTCTACCATCGCCTCAGTGCCCCAATGAAAGATCGCATTTGTAAGAGCTCATTGGTGAAACAGTCTTCAAGGCAAGAAAAGTCTGCACCAGCATCTTGCAAAATAAGCAGTCTCTCCGTGACACGCCTGACATCTCCAAAAACTCCAATAGATGAGGCAGTTTTGAGGATTTGTTGTATAATTATTACTAAACCCTAAACACAAGCTGTATTATGGGGCTTCATGCTCACCCCCTGCCTCTGAGTTCGTACCTGTAGACCTAGCTGCAAATTCAGATTTTAAGATGCTATAAATAGAATACTCCATGCTGCTTTCTTATTTTTTCAATAAGGCGGCCGGGTTGACAGCAGCTCTACCAGCTCCTTGGTGCCCTGGACTGAGGGAACCAGCGAGAGCAACCATCGCTCACCATCAGACGCAGCGTGGGAAGGTGCTGTGCTCCCTGCACTGCCCCGGGCTGGGGGAAAAAAATCCCCACAGTATTCTCAGGAGTATTTTACAGAACGGAGAGATGTGAGATGTTGGTTTAAAATCCATTTTTTTCTTTTATGAAAACTGTTGTAAATTTCTGTAGAGAGTATCAACATTGAGCATCCAATTTCCCTGAGATAAACCCATTTTGGCAGGGGGGTTTGTGTCTCTATTTTTAGTAGCGTCAACAGTCGTTACTTGGATTTTGGAAAACAGTCTCTCTGACTGTTTTCAGAATTTTTCTTTTCTTTTCCTACACTGAGTGAAACTCATGGGTGGGCTGTAGTACAAAGCATGTAGTTTGTCAAGTTATGTCTTCTCTAAGCCCTCTTCTTCAAAACTTCAGTGAGCAATGAGCAGGTACCCAGCACAGAGCTAAACTTTCTGGTTTGCAGAAAGCAAGGGAAAGCCAGAGAGGAAAAGGGAGGTTATCTTAGGAGATGGAAATGGTCCTACCAAAACCCACTCTGGCTTGGCAAAGAGTACATCTTATTAACGCTGCTTGTAATAGCTGGTTCATGCATGCAGCAGGTGAAGTCTGCTGGATGAAGGCTCTTGCCCTGGAAGGCTTTCTCTATTCTTTTATTTGGATTCCCATTTTCAGGAAGGATGCAAAGCTTATCCTCCGTTGTGTGCCCTCCTTCAGTGTTTCTGCTTCCTTCCCATGGCTTGCCTTAGGCTCCTGCTAGATAGCAAGATGTTAAGAATCACCATCAACAGCAAAACAGTGTGCTCTTTTATTTTATTTACACAGCTGCCATGAATTTTGTTATGCCTAAATCCTCTGTCTCTTCCTTTCTCTGTGGGTTGGAGAGAGAAGAATGGGCTTTTTAGCATTTGTGTTTACTTTTATTGCTCTTTAAAATATTTTATGGCCTTTTAACAGAGTGGCACAATAATATTAAAATAACTTAAAAAAATAGTACAGAAAATGTATTAAATCATCATAGAAATGGACTTAACACTTCAAATACCCCTTCAAAGTGGCAGCATATCCTTGCTTTGAAGTGAAGCAATAAATTCACTTTATAATTCTTTATTAGAGGTTTTATTGGAAATTAGAGTGCATGTACTAAACAAAATGTCAGCTTATCTATACACAAATATTTGCCTACAACTTGGAGGCAGGACAACATCTTGTACATTACAATGCAATTTCTACTACAGCAGCCAGCAGAGATTCAGTCAAGGTCCACCCCCGTGTTTAGCACTCCGGATATCTGTATTAAAAGGCAGCCTTACTCTCAAAAATAAGCTGATAGACGGTGTCAGGTGGGAAAATAGCTGAGGCCATTTGCTGCAGGTTGTACAGCAAGGCCATGGCTGCTGAGCATTCCCCCCCCAGTACATCCAGCGGGTGTTGCAGAGCATGCCATGCGGGTTATCCTAAGCAAAAGTTGTTGATACGCTGATAGTCTTATCTCGACGGTGGCTGGAATTAAAACAATGCAGTGCACAAATTCTGGCGATTACCAGGGAGTGAGTAGACAAAACAAGAGGGATATAGGAATAAGATGCAGCCAAGAGGCTAGCACGGAGTGGGGGGTGGGGGGATCCATCTCAGAGCAAGCACACAACACAAGACGGCAGAAGGTGGATGCTTTATTATAAAAACAGCCACATACACACTTTTTTTACTGCTTTTGTACTAAATGAAATCCTGAGGAGCACAGAAAGCCAACAGCATCTTAAGGGGCAAGGTTAGGCCAGCAGCAGCAGCATGGTGGCATGGAGAGAGTCTCACTCTTCCTGGGCGAGGAAGAGGAGGAGGAGAACTTGCTGAGCACTGATCATTTTCCTTCCCATTTCCCTTGCGTTTGCAAAGCTCATCGAGAAACTGGTGAATTAAGAAGTGGGGAAAGATGATTATGCCAACATGTGTTGTTTATATGACATAAATAATCACCATCAGGGCTGTCACAAAGAAGACCGCCGCTGGGGAGTCACGGGTGGGAGGAGACCAAATGGTAATTATGGCACTTGAAGCAGTGACAAGCTCCCAGTAGCCCAGAGAGATAAATCTTCTGCTGCCTGCTCCTAGTTGAAGTTATGGCATCCTGGATTTCAGGAGCTTCCACTCTTCTGCATGATCCAACAAACATCCTTTCAGGATCTCCGGTGAATAAATAACTCTTTGAAATGTGTCTTCCTTGTTGCAGTGCTGGTCCCAAGGAGGGCCTGCTCATCTCTTTGGCATTGTGTAAACACGCACAGCACAATCTGGAGCTATTTTTTTCTTGCCAAGCAGCATAATTACTTCTTCAAAGGGCCAGCTCCTCATGCCTGAGCCCATCAAGCTGTCACTCAAGAAAGTCAAATCTCTGGACGGTCACTGTAACCCTCCCATGGGCTGTCCTGTTCCCCACAGTTCATGGGCTCCAACAGAAGCCGTTTGACTCAGTTGGCCGCTGGGCTGGAGGAGGCCATCGGTTCATGCTGGTAAACAAACCTCTTTGCAAGGTCAGCTCCTTCACAGCTACCCCTCACCCTCCTTTGAAGCCTGGTGTGTCAGCAAGCTCGGCATCGCCCTCTCGGTGTGCGAGGGTAAAGGCTTTCATCACGTTAAAGGAACGAAGCTGAGAGCCTTTCTCCTGGCGCTACAAACCTGTGGTCCCAGATCCCAGGAGAAAACAGGATTGTGTTTAACTGGAAATGGTGTGTACGGGGGTGGTTTTGCTTTGAAGATGCCTTTTCCAGTGCAGATTAGAGCCAGGCTCTCCAGTGGTGTAAATCAATGGTGCTTCTACGAAATCATGTGTTACCAGTCAAACTACATCTGATTTACCTCCCCGAGCATTTGTCCCTCTGGCCAGAATCAGAAACACTTGGAAGACACTATTTGCCCTACCATACCAGTAATATCCCGATTAAGTTATAAATTTGCTACTAAAAACCCATTGTCATGTTCAAGTTACTCAGGGCGAGCACAATATCACACTACAAGGGAGCAGAGGGAGATTAAATATTAGAGCCAAATGAGTTACAGATTTATTCCATAAACTTCTCACGATTTCATTGTATTTTTCCCTCCTTTGATGAATGGATTTTCCCCAGTATGACAGATTTATTTTTTGTGGCAGGTATTTTTTTCTGTTGCCACGCTTTGTGCCAGTTTTCCATTAAATCCTAAGGAACAAGATGAGGTGAGAAGTACGTTTGTTTGTAGCTGCAATTTGATTTAGGTGAGTGTAGTTCATATTTGAGAACTTTTTTTTAAAACAACACAGGGAATCTGTTTCGAAAGCCTTTGTATGGCTGTTTGGAAACACTGGTGTTTTTAGGAAAAGGAAGAAAGCTGAGGGAAATGATAGGATCTGCAAATGGCACTTAAAAAAATTTTAAGAGTAAAAAAAAAAAAGAGCCTGTTTTAAGCATCACCTTTAAATTAGACATTTTCTAAAAGATTGTGGAATATTTACATATAGTTAAAAGGGTTTTCTTGTAAAAACCCGTGGAATATTTATGTATCACCAAGAGGAATTTCACGCAGTATACTCAGGCAGGCTTTAGGTTTCTTCAGATTTCTTCCAAACCTATAAATGCTGTAAATATGAGCAGACATTATTCTGTCTGAATTCTGTTAAACTGACACTTTTTTTTTTTCTTAATAGAAAAAAACCCCACATTCAATGGTTTGTTTTGCTTGACCTGTATTTGAGATTTAAGGAAATTAAATACAACTCACATTTAGTCTCCCAAAATGATATGGGATGTCCATTAATACATGTTAAAATTAATGAAAGCTCAGTGGTGAACATATAAATAGCACAGCTGCTGGGCTATTTTGCAAAACTAGAGCTGAGCTCTCCCTGCTGTAAATCGTGCAGAGCAGATTCACCGAGATAGTATCTGTTGCTGTTTGAAATCGCTCTTTTGTTGTTCCTGCTTCATGGAGCTCTTTGGTTACACACTTGCTGCCTGTGCAATGTGGTGCTCCATCAATATCATAGAATCATAGAATGGTCCAGGAAGGGACCTCTAGAGTCATAGAATCATAGAATCATTCAGGTTGGAAGAGACCCTTCGGATCATCGAATCCCACCATCAGCCCCACTCTACAAATTCCTCCCCTACAGCAAATCTCCCAACACCACATCTAAACGACTCTTAAATACATTCAGGGATGGGGACTCAACCACCTCCCAGGGCAGCCTATTCCAGTGTCTGACCACCCTTTCTGTGAAAAAATCTTTCCTAATGTTCAGCCTAAACCTACCCTGTTGTAGCTTGAAGCTATGCTAATCACCTGTGCAAAGAGACCAGCACCAACCTCTCTACAATGACCTTTCAAGTACCTGTAGAGAGGGATGAGGTCTCCCCTCAGCCTCCTTTTCCTCAAACTAAACAATCCTAGCTGTCAAGTTTGTCCTCAGTTGTCCCAGTTTGTCCTCAAAATAAACCAGTGATCTAGTCCGACCTCCCCTCAGCCAGCAGGGACACCCCCAACTAGACCTGCTATGGTGCTTGCAAGTTGCTCAGTGTTTCCACGTTCAGCCCTGCCAGGAACCAGACGATCCTTGTGTCTGCCCCCGTGAACAACGGTGTCTTGGTATAATTGCACTGGCCTGAGCAGGGAGACTTCCAGTGGTCCCCCCTGACAAATGTAGACAGCAAGTGATGTACTGAGTTAAGGGAAAAGAATAACAATCTAACACTTTTGAACATCCCAAACCAGGCACTTGGATCCCTCTGTGCATAACCCATCTTTTTCCCCCCCTACTATTCCAAATTTCTTTCTGTCTAAGATGGCAGGTCTCTTCCATTCCCACCTCCGCCAATTTTTATGTGGTTGACCATAATTACATGGCACAGCAGGGTGGTTCTCCAGTGGCAAGTTTTACCCATTGACTTGTGCCTGGTTTTACTAGCAAAAACGACATCAGAATTTGGTCCTCTCCCCTTTTTTTTTCTCTGTTGTTTAATAAAAGTATGGCAGCTTTGACATGAGTTTAGCATGGCAATTATCCAAAAGCCATCACAGGGTAGCCTTACCCCAAATTGCCACTCACACTCTGGCTCCAGACAAAGCCACCTTAAAGCAAGTCTCTGGTTAAAGAAGTGCTGCAGTCATGATGCTGAAGACTGTGACTTCTCTCATCAACCAATATACACAGGCTGCAGCCCTGGGAGCTCCCAGCATGGCCCAGGGAAGACTTTGTGTCCCTTTGGACTGCTCTTCCTATCCCCCTGAGAAACCTCCCATGGAGACAGTGTGCACCTATTGCTCAATCCATCATGGCATCATCACCACTCCTGGCTCTTGCAGTCAGCCATGCTCACAGCAGAGAGACAGTGGCAGGGGAGAGGAGGCCAAAGTTTTGATTGAATATCCAGGTAAGTCTTGAAATGTATCCTCCTTCCCACTAGGAAGCTGCTGAGAAGATTAAGACATTAAATGTGATCTTGCATGAGGTCAGAAAGTTCATCCCACCCTAAAAAAGATAACACCCTATAAACAAATGCACAAAAGCAATAAGAGTAGGAGTTTTGTACAGAAAGTATTAGTGGACCTCAAGCAAGCATATGTATCCCCCGCAAAGGTGGTGTTCATCTAAAAGCATTTTCCTTACCACCTACCCCTCCCCATCTCAATTAAGCTTGGAGATTTTTTTCCGTCAGCCCTTACCAGAAAGCATCAAAAGCTTGTTCCAAAATCCACTGACATCATAGCGAGCCTTTCCAAAGGCTAATGGGCTTTGGGATCAGGCCCCTGTTTTTTATTCCAAGCGTTCACAACAGTGAGCTTAAATCAGTTTGTGCGCTTGTGTGCGCCCAAGAAGATTTTCCAACATGACGTTCATTTGGGACAAAGTTCCCCCCAATGCGGTGGACTTGAAGTGAAGCCCATTTAAATCCCATCAATCACTTGAAAGGGGACATGAGAAGGGCCAGGCCAGCTGAGCAGAAGAGAATTTCTTCTTACACCCACCCTTAGCAGCACGGCTGTGGGGAGCATGCCAGGCAGCTGCCAAAGAAGGGGTGCCAGTGGCACCTTGCTGAGATGATGATGGTGGTGGGGCTGCCCAAAACGAACCAAAAAGTTTGCAAAGGAGAAGGTGGGGAAAACCCATGGGAGAAAGCTCCTAGAGTGTCTCTGCTCTGTGCAGCAGTTTTGCCACTATTCACGAAAGAAGCCATGTGAGAAGGGTGGATCTGAATATTTCTATGCCTTCCTTTTGGTGGTATTCATCCATCCCATGTCAGACATTAATCTCTGCTTAATTGACCAGAAGGCCACAGATCCACAGTATGTGAATATGATCCTAATTAGGTCCCTTCAGGTTACACATTGATTTTCTGCGCGTTTCCTTTTTGGAGTTGTGGAGCAGCTTGTTTTTTGAGGAGAACATAAAAGAGAGAAGGGCAGGGGGGGTGTTAGTTACAGCTATAAATTTTACAGTTCACTGGAAACCACATTAAATGGCAACATCAGTTTATAGATCAACTCTGCAACTGCTTGGTCGTTAAAGTGGTGGTGGTAGATTATTGTGTTGTAGCCTTGTAAAATATGGGCACCGTATTTGCTGGGAGAGAACTTAAAAAGAACAATAAAAGTCTCCAGTGTCTTTGATTTCTCATTTCTCTTGTGTTACAGTAGGCAATACGATACCATCTGTGTGCGTGCTTTTCGGGGGCGGGAGGGGGTATTTGCAAGGCTTTTTCTCTGATGCTCCAGAGGGTAGAGCTGATGAGTCTTTATACTGACTCTGCATCACTCTTTGCCTGGCCCAGACATGGAGGATATGGCCAGACCATCCTGGAATTGCAGTGATAATCCAAGGGCAGCGATTTCCAGTGCCCCTGAAGCAGTGCATCCAGCTGCATGGCCAGCCCAGGCATCAACAGTACCCGTGCTTGTCTGGACCTTCTGAGAAGCAGAGCACCATGTGCCTCTTCCAGCTCAGCCAGACCCAAGGACAAAATTCATGTGCAAAAATAAAACTTGGAAGTGATAAAAAAAAAAATGGAATCTCTTCCCAGACAGTGCCTAATCTCTGCCTGTCTTCTGAAAGCGTAGACATTTATTTTGGACTGTGAAGGGCTTCTTTTGAATGTTTGGCCACTGCTAGAGACTCTGAGCTCGTTGGAAAATTCCAGCCACAATATGCTGCCTGATGACCAATAAAATTTGGATTTATGTTTTCCTTCCTTATCGGTTTGCAGGACTGGTGTGATGTTCACTGGAGGGATTAGGATTAATAATCCTTTTTTTTGTCTGCACGTGGCACAAAGTCTCTTCCAACCAAGGAACAATAAGTGCTGCCTCACCACAAGCCTGGCTGACCAGAAAGCTTTTCTTTAAAAAAAAAAGGATATTTCCAGTTTCAAAAATGTAACATTGTCAGGTGAAATTAATTAGCTTTGCTTCACAGTAGACAAATGGGAATTGTCTCAGAAACATACTTCTGTGGACTAAGCAGCCTAATTGTGTGAAATGAAACATTTTACATAATGCTACTGCTACCACTCACCACGCTTGATGGGGTTTCTCTGGATAAAATCACACTCACTTTGTCGGGGATAACCCAGAGATGAGATGAATCAGAATCATAGAATCATGGAACCATAGAATGGTCCAGGCCAGAAGGGACCTCCAAAAGTCCAACCTCCCTGCAGTCAGCAGGGGCATCCCCAACTAGACCAGGTTGCCCAGGGCCTCCTTGAGCCTCACCTTGAATATCTCCAGGGAAGGGGCCTCAACTACCTCCCTGGGCAACCTGTTCCAGTGTTCCACCATCCTCAGAGTAAAGAACCTATTCCTGATATCCAATCTAAGTCTGCTCTTTTCCAGCCTGAAGCCATTGCCCCACATCCTGTCAACAGACCCTCCCCAGCCATGCTGTCAGCCCCCTTCAGGTACTGGAAAGCTGCTATGAGGTCTCCCCGGAGCTTCCTCTTCTCCAGGCTGAACAACCCCAGCTCCCTCAGCCTGTCCTCGTAGCAAAGGTGCTCCAGACCCCTGATCATTTTCCTGGCCCTCCTCTGGACCCGCTCCACCAGGTCCATGTTGTACTTGTATTGAGGGCTCCAGACCTGCACACAGTACTCCAGGTGAGGTCTCACCAGAGCAAAATGGCAAAATCACCTCTCTGGATCTAGTAGCAACGCATCTTTTGATACAGCCCATGATGTGATCCTTCTGGGCTCCAAGTGCACATTGCCTGCTCATGTCCAGCTTGATGCCATCTGCTCGTGTCATGAAGCACATGGCTGTCATGAGCCGATGTGGTGGGTTCAGGTGCAGGTAAGAAACCAAACACAGCTCCCCCCAGCTTTGTTTCTTGTTGATACACTCTTTAAGCTGGATGGCTGTGAGGGTTCTGGGTGTATTTTTACTCCAGTAAAGGCCAGACCGGTAAAGCCACTGGTTAAATTCCCACTGCAAGATGAACAATTACTATTCTGAATGGAGTCCAGTTTGGCAGGGATGGCTGTCACCAGCATAAGGCGTCACCCATCACTTGTTGAATGACTCAATGGGATTGAACTTCTCACTCACTTTCTCAGACACAGAGAATAATCAATATTCTGGGTGTGGTTTTGACAATTTCTGCAGAGCTCACATCACCACCTGTGAGGCTTCACGGCACTTTTGGCTCAAGAGCCAGAAGCGCAGCAGAGAGCTTTCAAGGATGTGTGAAGGACCTCTTCTGTCCCTTTCCTGTTAATAGCAAGAGCTTTTGTTGCCTGTCATTCAAAAAGTGATATAGTCTTGTGAATGCTAAATCCACTTTAAACATAATATAAACAGAGTTTGGTAAAAATGATCAAATACATGATGCTCCTGTCAAGTTTGTTTGGTTGCTTCCTAATGGAAAGGATTGTGAAGGCTGTTAATAGCCTCTGAGTAGTACAGCAAGATACACAGTTACGATTTCCTTCACAAAGAATGAAAAAAAGGAAAGAAGCTGCTGTTTATCTAACACAAATGGAAAGGGCAATGTGTCTCCGCTTGAGACGCGTATTGTCATTACATGAGCTGACTGCTCTGCAGTGAAAAAGTAGGGGGTTTTTATTTGCTTTATTTTGTTTTTAATGCAGGGGAGGTTTGCTTGGCTGAGGGAGGCATGAAGACCCAAGACCCCATCTCCCACCAGGCTGCATCCCATTTGTGGCACTCTGACATATAAAAGTGCTCTAACCTGACCACTGATCATCTGTGCTGATGCAAGAGCAACTGCTGGTTTCTCTAAGACGTCGTGGCCAGATCGTGGTCCTGGGGAACCTCATGTTGGGAGAACGAGTGTGGTATGTCATTAGTGCTTTGGAATTTCAATGGGGGATCACCAAGAACCTTCTGTCAGTGGACCAAAGATGAAAGATCTGGGAGGGACTTATCTCAGCCAGGGTAGTGGCACAGGCCAAGCCATGCTATACTGTCCTGCTGCAAGGAAAGTCATTAATGAACTGGCCTTGAGTGACAAGGAGCTCAGCATCTCTTTGATGACAAATGCTTGGAAACATCCGTAAAGATCAATCTTGTCATTATTTGGGTGTTGTTCTGTTTATTGCCCTGTTTTTAAAAATAAAGACCCTGTCAGGAAAAAGTTGCTACACGCCCCTGGAATGACATTTTTTTTTCAGTTTAAAATTTCCTATGTCCCCAGCTAAAAAATGTGAATCAGAGATAAAATCTGACACGATCTCACCATTTGTCTCCTTGGCAAAAGGAAAACAGGGGTCATTCAGTTCTGGGTCTGACGTACAGGATGCCACTCAAGCCGTCATACTTGATAACTTCAACTTGAACTTGTCCACTTATGTAAATGGGGCTGATTTATAACTTTGCAATACAGACTTGGAGTGCTGTGAGAGGTAAGAAGCTGCCCTGCAGTAGTGGCATTAAAGGCACAATTTTTTTCTTGCCACTAGTTTAGCGTCAAGGATCAAGGTGTTAAGGTCTGAAGGGCCCTCAGGTTGCGCAAAGCATGTTTCAGGCACGGTATCCCTGCAAGAGAAGGAGATCAGTGGGGTTTGGGAATGATTTGTAATAAAAGTCCTGATCCCTAATATAGAAAAAATCCTTCCAAATCCCAAAACCAAGATGCAAAGTCAGGCACTCAATTTTCCTCTCCCATTAAAGTCATCATAAAGAACATTTACATTTAAAAAAAAAAAAGAAACACCTTTGCTTGATACCACAATTGCTATTAAAATCTAAAGAAGCACTGTCCAAACTCCACAGTTTCTTGGGATTTTTATGGGGTTCCTCTGACATATACAGCTATAGGTATATAGATATAGCTAGGTATATATTTATGTCTCCTTGCAGCTTACTGATAAAACGTGAGCCTGCAGCAACAGTATCTCCTGTCATTCAGAGACCAGAAATTAGCGTGAATAATCCAAACCACACTGCCAGATTGAATGGCTGGTTGCGAGCCCATCCTGGATCTGGATTTCGGCTGCAAGGTTGCATCATCCATTACCGGGTGTACTGCAATAAATCACTGTGATCTTCCCCTCCACACTGACACAGCCATAGCATGGATGAGGATGAGATTGCATGAGACCATCATCTGGTAGAGTCTTGAATGAAGGAGAAGTTAAATTTCCTCCAACCTTTCAGGCCACATCTAGTGGCAGGGAAGATGTTGCTCGAAGTCGGCCAGCTCATCAGTGTTTTAGGAATAGATGGAAGGAGGATTTCAAAGGTTGAGGCCATTGATAGATGCTGGTTCTGGGAGGGCTCTGACAATGCCTTTTGTATTAGTCAGAGAAGAAATGCATTATTCCTATGAACCAATCCGATTTTTGTTTGTTTGTTTGTTTTTAACTTAATATATTAGATATAACTTCATGCTACATGACTGCAAAACAAAGCCCTTTCAACCTTTATTTACTAAAGATGTGCTTGGCTGGATTTGAGAGACTTCAGACGGCATGAGAGAAAACACGTGACAACTGGAAAAAGCAGGAATTAGCTCTCACCCTCAAGATGATCCTGCTGCGCGATTAACCCAGCAAAATCAACACATCTCTGTGGGTTCCCCAGAGCTATGCTGCATGTTTAAAGACTCAGGGTCATTTTGTGTCTTACTGTGCCATACAGAGACCATCCCATAACTCTATTTCCATATCATAGAATCATAGAATGGTTAGAGTTGGAAGGGACCTTAAAGATCGTCAAGTTCCAACTGCACCTCCCACCAGACCAGGTTGCTCAAAGCCCCATGCAGCCTGGCCTTAAACACTTCCATGGATGGGGCATCCACAACTTCTCTGGGCAATTTCTTCTGTTCTAGTGTCTCACCAGCCTCACAGGAAAGAATTGCTTTCTGGTATCTAATCTAAATCTCCTCTCTTTCAATTTAAAACCGTTACCCCTTGTCCTGTCACTACACTTCCTGACAAAGAGTCCCTCTTCAGCTCTCCTGTAGGTTCCCTTCAGATATTGGAAGGCTGCTGTAAGGTCTCCCTGGAGCCTTCTCTTCTCCAGGCTGAACAACCCCATCTCCTGCAGCCTGTCTTCACAGGAGAAGTGCTCCAGCCCTCTGATCATCTTTGTGCCCCTCTGGTGGACCCGTTCCAACATGTTCAACCCATTCATTATCATAGAATAATAACCCACTCATTTGAGGCAGGGCAAGACTGACTATCAGGAAGAGCAACATGAGCTGGACAGTGAATAGAAAGCAGGGAGTAATACTGTAGACCCTGTCCTTGTGGACTATAGTCTCCTCCAGCTGGGTGTGCTGCACACAGATTCATGTTTCAACAAAAAAAATGGAGTGAGGTGAAGCATCCATTGAAGTTATGAGCAACCACCAAACTTCCTGTCTTGCACAAGTTTCTTGACCGTCTCACCCTGGTGAGATCTGCTACAGCTGCTGAAGCTAAAAAGTGCATGTGTTTACAATTTTGGGGGTTTTTTAATAGTGAAACAAGTGGCTGGCTGCACCACTTGATACACACAGGTGCCTCTGGGCAGCCTGACAGGTTGCACATCTACAGCTGCAGTGCCAAGAGCTTAGCACTCAATTTTTGGGACCGTGCTTGGTGGTTAATAGCAGGCAATATTGTCCAGTGCTCCATCCTTGTGCCCCAACTGTTGTGTGTGTAGCTGAGATCACAGAATCACACAGAATCACAGAATCTCAAGGATTGGAAGGGACCTTGGAAGATCATCTAGTCCAACCCCCCTGCCAGAGCAGGAACACCTAGATCAGGTCACACAGGAACGCGTCCAGGCGGGTTTTGAATATCTACAGAGAAGGAGACTCCACAACTTCCCTGGGCAGCCAGTTCCAGTGTTCCCTCACCCTCACCATGAAGAAGTTTCTCCTTATTTTTAAGTGGAACCTCTTATGTTCCAGCTTGCACCCATTGCCCCTTGTCCTATCTTTGGCTGTCAAATACCATCAGAGGAACACTTAGATATCCTACTCATTTACTTTATAGGGAAAATATGCTCTGAATTGTATGTGTAAGGAAGAAAAAAAAAGTCTATGGTTTCCTGGCTGGATTCTATATCTTAGCTCCTTATTTTGACTCCGTTTTTTCCCCATCTTTCATTTGCCCATTTCAACCAAGAACGCATACAGGGGTTGTTTGGAATTGGTATGTGTGTCTTGTATCAGAATGAGTAATTATTCAGAAATGTTCTGTTTATAATAAAACTCCCTTACTGTGCTTGGACTGTATCAAGGCAGCTTAGAGCTGGCACAAATGAGAGTTTTTCCCACTTTCAAGGGCTATTAATAGTGCCAAAGAAACAGAAAGGAGGCCCGTAACACCTATGTACTTATTACTCATCACATACATGCTTATTATATAGGTATGCAAGAGATAAATAGATAGATTTGCACGGCACAATGCTTAAGCTGTGCCAAAGAAATAAAATTCTATCCCTGGAGAGCCTAACTGCGAAGGCAAATAGGGGCTAGCAATGAAATCACAGATTAAGATCACAGCTAAATGGCTTCTTTGAGCAAGAAGATGAGTTGGCGTATTTGCCCTGGGAGGCTGCTTCTGATATGCATGACATTATAAATAAAGAGGCACGAACCAGATGCCAAGGATGTGAGCCAAAGCTGATAAAAGCCAGTGGGAGTCTTTCGGTGTCAATAGGCTTCAGAGCAGGCCTGTGATGCCACAAGCTGTCAGAAAGGAGCTGCTGCAGCCTGGCATCCCATATTTCCCTGTGACACCATGGTGGCTTCATCACCACCGGATTTGGACACGTTTGTCAATGGCCCTTGGCATCCTTTGCTGTCCTTGTAAGGAAGTACTGTCATTTCTGTGTTACCAACAGGTAGCACAGGTTTAGCAGGATGGCTTCTTAAGACATCTTGGCGTTGGATGGGAAAGTAGTTGGATTAGCAGGAACTGTGGATGCCTGATTTCAAGTTGTTCTGGCCTGGGGGCTCTAGAAGGAACCGTTGTGTTAGGATGATCTCTGTGCAGTGTGACTGGAGGGGAGCAACGCAGTGATTTCATGATATCCCTATTTGTGTTGTAATCCCTAGTGGTACAACATGAATATCTGAGGATCACTTCTTCTCCTAAGCGTAAAGCAGACCACACCCAGGGAAGACAAAAATACTCTTTAGCATTCACCAGGTGGCAGTTGATATTAACCAGATCCAGATTGAAATCCAATTGCCTCCACCCAGTCACTTCCCAGCAAGATGGCGAGGTACTAGAAATAAAAGCTCATTTCAGAGATGTATTAATTTTCATTAGGGATTTTCTAATAAATTCCTTCCATGAGAAAGGTACACAGGGGCTTTCTTAGTTAAATACTGTAGCTCAAAAAACCCTTTTACTACTGGGAATAGGTGGTGTTCCTTTCCTTACTCATCCATGGAGGTTTCCAGCCAAGAATGGGGACAAGACTAGCCAAAGGAGGGAGTCCACCCAAATAAACTACTGTCATGTCATTAGAAAACAGTGGAAAATGTTCTGGAAATACTCTCATCATGTGGTTCTCCAGAAGCAGCATTTTTTCACAGAGGATGTGAAAAATGACACTAACAAAGAGCCCATGAACAGGTCTTCTCTTCTGCTTCCACTTTTTTCCTTTCTGCTGTGTTCTCTAGCCTCCAAAGTGCAGGCTCCTGGAGTTAGAAAGATGAGTAGCAATATATGTCCATTTCCAGTGGGGAAAAAGGAAATATCTATGGCCATCGCAAGAAGTTTTTACTACCTCCAGCACATTGGGGTAAAACTGTGAACCTTAAAATTGGGCTGACCGTTATTTCCTCTAGTCAGTGGAACTCCTTGCATGTTTATGTAAATATGGTCAGAGATTATACTTCATCCTCCTTGTGCTACATTTGTTCTTTAAATTGAAGCAATATTTCCTTCCTTTCTGCTGCTTTTCTCCAGTATAGCTTTAGATCGATATTGTGTCCTTCTTAGATTTCATTTTTATAGGCTAGAGGTGCCACAAGTTTCATCTTGTGAGAAATGCTGCTTATTCCCTGGACTTTCTAGTTGCCCATTTCCTGCTTTCCTTCTGGCTGGGTTTCTCCTTGCTTGGAGGGTGCACAGCAACGTACATCGGATTCCCCATGGGCTCTTATCAGCGCCTCTCGCCAAGGCTTCCCTGCTCGCTTGTGTCTGCTCACTCCCTCTTGCCAGGAGCAGATCTGCTTTTCCCAAGACCACACTGCTGCTATCAAGCCATCCTGTGATTAATTAGCACAGCTGGGTCTTTCCTCCTTTGTCATTTCCTTCTGGTGACCAAACTTTACCAGGCTGCCTGGTTCTCTGCCGAGGAAAGGTGGGCAGCGCAGCTCCGATTTGGGTTCAATTCCTGCCATCCTGGGTACACTGGGAACTTGGCATGACCCCTTGGCTGCTCCACAGCCCAAGGAGCTGGAAAAATTGGGTTCCCCCAGGACTGATAGTAAACCAGGGGCTCATCCTGCCTTTCCCCAAGGCTCCCTGAAACAGATGCGGTTCTGGAAAACAGTTGAGGCTGACAGATCTCCAGTCTTAGACAAAAAGCCATTTGGTCAGAGTATGATCTTCCAGCTGTATTCAGGACACAGCTTGCTGGTTTTATGGATACACATATATCTTTTAGGACTAGAAATCAGCGTTGTTTTTGTCTTCATGTGTAATGTTTGACATATGATGTAAATTTACTTTTACAACGTACAGACATAAAAGCTACTGTGGATTGAACTTAGAATTTATTGATTGTAGAAAACTGACTACCAGGTTTGTTGATTAACATTGTTCTGTGCAATGGGAAGGAAAGAAAGAAAGAATCAAAGCACACAATTTTTGCACTAGGTAGAAATTATTCAGTCTTTAAAAATTTCACTGCTGTAACAAAACAAAGAATTTTGTTTAGCACAGATCTTTCCTGTAATTTTTCAGGTGTCCTCAATAACCATGTACTTATCCGTAATCTCAGTTCAATTAATAAAATTTCTTAAATAGATTTATATGTGCCCAAGTGGATTTAACAATTATAAAGCAAGTTTTGCCTCTTCTCTAGTACAAAAACGCCATGAATTTTTTCACAAGAGCCTACACAAACATGCAATGGCAAAGCAAGTCAGTGAGAGAACAGCTGTGTGCCCACCACTTGTGCAGTTAATGGCACCCATTTTGTTCCCAATAAGGACTGGGAGGACACAAACCCCCTCTGCTTTCTTTGTCCTTTTGTGTTGTTGATGCTCCTCTTTGGCTCAAACTTACTGATCTTTTCTAGCCAAACTTTATAACTGTTGTTTATGTGTTAGAGAAGTGTATAATGGAGAGAAACCTGGCCTCTAGTTGTTATCATGGCCTGGTTCATATAAAACTTTCTAGCCTGACTTTGTAATTCAAACCATTTTCATACTGCAAACACACAAATAAGCGAGCTGAAGCTATTGAGCAAGCTATGCGTGCAGCTGAGTGAATGTGTTTTGCTTGCAAGTATCATTAAAGCAATTTCCCATAATGTCTGGCAGGGAGTAGGTTTCTTTTAATGATTTTATTAAAAAGTGAATTAAGGGCCAAAGGTTGCTTTCCTACAGCCCTTAATTTCCTGTTTCAGTGCCAAATGCCTTGCACAGAAATTGCTGGGAGCAGAAGACAAGGCAGCTCTCCTGCAGGATCAGCCCCTGGAGAGGCTGTTGGAGCTTCGGCTCCGCGACCGCACGCGCGTGCGAGTCTGTTCTCACAATGCAACTGAGCCCCAGAAAACACCATGACAGAAGCACAGAGTTATCAATTACAGATACAAGCCTGCAGAAGTGGGATAAGGTGGCAGGGACTCCAAACAAGGCCCGAGCATTCTGTTTAATACCTGGGATATGATTTCCCATTTCCTGATGTCAATTTGACACCCATGTAACTCCGGAGAAGTGGATCCTGAAGGCACATGTACCCTTTGGTGTGGCTGGACTAGTGGCACAAGTTTGCATTTTCGTTGCCTTTGGATGGTGCTGATAGTTGATTCAGTTGTGCTTTCCAATTTGGGAAGCATGTGTAGCGCTTCAAGTTGAGGAGCTCCTGGTGGGCCAGCAGCTGTGGAGAAGCAGGGTCATTTGCAAAGAAGCAAATAAACTAATGCAATAAGAATAAACAGAAGAACAGTAACAGGCTACAGCCTCCTCCTGCTGGGGTCACAATGCTTGTGAGACAGAAAATATGGCACCCCCAACACAGATAATGGGTGTTAAACATCAGAGTTTTGGAGCCAGCTGGGACGTGCTTTCTGTGATATCCCATTATTTGGAAAACTGAAGGTAAATTCCCCTCCTGGTGTGCAGAAGGATTCTGTGAGATGCAACTTGCACCTTTGCAGCATTCATGGGCCTGGCCAACTATTGGCAATGAGCAACATGTCGGTAAAACTCCAGTCTTTAAAATACTTTAATAAAACAACCATAATTTACCCCACTGCAAGAGCTATAAACCGTAATTTAATAATGTGTTTGTAAGGCTTTTTTTTTTTTTTTAAAGTTTAGTATTATTAAAGAAATGTAGTATATAAAAATATCTAATTGCTGAGGAAACAGCAGGATTATGATTTTCAGATATTTAGTATGGGCAAATCATTCTAAGGAAGGGAGCTGCTTTTTTATGGTGGACTCTTGCAGTATGGGTCTCATTAAGTTTTCAGGGAATACTGTTCTAAATCTTTACCATGCTTGCGAATTATGTTAAACATGTAAGCTTTCATCCTGCTCCAGTGGTGGGTTCCCAAACATAGATGACGTTTCTTTGCATGGGATATAAGCATCTTTCAAGTAAAAAGAGTCTATTTCTTACAGGATAAAGCTTCATCCTTTGCACTCTTGGATTTCTAGGTTGAGTTCCCATAAAGTGCCCCCAAAAATATCAGTTTGAAATTCAGTACCTGGAGGGGCTCGATGTCTCCATAAGCTCAGGCTCAGGGCAGGTTTAGCCAGACAAAAACATGTAATTTCTGCTCCATCTTGGTTGCAGTCATCTGCTCTGACACAAAATAGGATTAAGAATCATATAACTGCTTCCAGCTAATAGATTTAGGCTGTGGTTCCAGGATTATTAATACCAGATCTGTGCACTACCAGCTCACCCAGGACTATAAATCTAATGTGGATCAGGCATGGACACATGATTGTGTTTTGTCAAATTAGCCAAGGGACATGATATGGAATTTATACCAGCTTTATATTTCTGTGCTAGCTGCACCCCTGCTGTGGAAAGGCAGAAGATAGCTGGTCCAACATGAAGTTAAGACAATACTGATATGCTAAAAAACCTGCTGCTATAAAGAGTGAGTGGTGGGTTTTGTGTTTTTTTTTTTGGTTGGGTTTTTTTTTTTTGACAAATGTGAACCATTAAATGGAGTTTATCTATGCTGTAGCAGCGTGTTGCTCAGCTGGCACACGGCAGTGGTGGTATCATACCACAAATCTTACAGTTGGGTGCAAACTACAGCCTTAATAAGAATTGGAGCACTTGAGCTCCTGTCGCATGGCCACCCTCAGAAATCTCTTTCCAGGACGTTAGGCACATTTCTTTCTCACATGTTATGAGAGCAAGAGGTTTTATGCTGCTTAATTGTGCGCCTATGACCGGTCTTCTCTCTTGAAAAACCAACATGTTATGGAGGATTCTCAGGCAGGTTTGCTACCAACTAGAGAATGTCCAGTTTTCCATAGTTAGCTTTAAAATCTTAGAGGGAGGAGTGCACATTTCCTCATTACTCTGGAGATATGTTAATTATTAATTCTTGGTGTCATTGAGGGGTTGAGGTTGGAAACTCACCTTGCCAAAAGCAAAAAGTGCGGCTCTCCTTAGCTCTACGATTCTCACACTGTCATCAAAGCAGCGCGTAGGGGACTATGAACGAAACAGCATGGCTGTATCATGTGTTCTTGGCTGAGAAATGACAGATGACACATCATGAAGAAATAATTGGGGTTTTTTTCCCTTTTACATGATTTTTTTGTTGTTGTTGTGGTGGGAGATGAAGCTCTCGCATAACCACTAGCGTGTAGATAGGACCTTAGGCAAAGCCAGGAGTCCTGGGAGGAAGGAGGTGACCATGCAGCCCATCCACATTGGCTGAGCTGGTGTGGGAACATGGTTTATACAATATCAGTGGGCAGTGGGGAAAGGGGCAAGGTGCTCTTCAGTTTCTGGGTAAATCTCTGCTTGCCAAGATGGATTCTGCTGAAGACACCATTTTATTCTGGGGACTAAGTAAAGAAGAAGGATGATGAGAAGTGATGTGTTTTGAAGAGGAGCTGCCACAATAAAGCATGTTCAGCCTGGGATTTTTCTAAAGGAGGGAACCTCACTCTAAAACCACCTTTTTCAGGACAAGGGTTTGCAAGGAGATGCACAGCAGGTGAAGCTCTGCTCCACGGAAGCCACAGCAATGTGCTTGAGCACATCCATCATTCCCCAGAAATGCTGGTGAGCTTTTCACACTAGGGTGACAACTCACATCCGTGTGAGTCACTACTTCTTTGCTCAAGCTCTCCTCTCACCTTCAAGAAAATAATTGGTCCTGAGGACTTCTACGTTGTCACATGTAAAACACATCAGCAGCACTTCTGAGTGCTGCTTTGGCTATTTGGTTAAGTTGGAAACCAGGAGAGGGTGAAATCTGGAGGGTCCTACATGCAGTATAAGACCTGCAGGTCAGGATTGACACTAGAGTGTAACTAAAGTCAGGCTTTGACCCTTAACTTGGAAATACAAAGCTAAATTTTCCCTTCATTTTCCCCCTCCTGAATCCTCCCTGGTTCCCTACATGGCTGTTCTGTATTATGATCCCTTTAAATAAGCAGCCTGTCATTAGCTTTTATCCCAGTGCTTGCTCAGCCGGACTGAAGTCTAGGTCTCTTTGTTTTTAAGACTTGCATGGTGTGTAAGTGCCAGATGTTTCCCATCTCTTGGCTCTTGGTGAAATAAACACGAACTGCCATAACCTTCACCTTTCAACTCTTACATTACCTATTCCTAAAGTACAAAAAATGGATGTGTGTTTATGCAGCAACACTTTGAACTACCTTCCAGGTTTATGTCAAGAGTCCTGTTCTCTAGGCAAAGATAACATATGAGAATGGACTTTGGTGTCGCTATAAAATTCACCTTTTACACTAATGAAGCAGTAGTCTTCATGGAGGAGAGTAGTCTGGGGGGATTAGAGGCTGTGTAAAACTGATCTGACTTTCAGACCGAGCCACTCAGTTCTGGATTTGTCACTCCTGGAAAGCCAACCGTCCAGTAATTTTATATAAAAGCACAATTTACACAACATAGTGATAGTCCATAGGCATTTATCTGATGTCTCACAGGGAGTTTGTCCCTTCAGTGTATTTCAGTGATCTTCACAATTTTCCCCTCCCTTCCTCAGCAACTGCAAAGCTGTTTTGAAGGGGTTAATAAAGGAATTTCCATCATTAATAACAGCTGATCTAAATCCATCCTGGAGTTATTTTTCTTCCTCCCCTTCTTTTCCTTCTCATTTTGTCAGGCACCTGGGTGACTTAGGCTTTCGGTGGGGCTCAGAGGGCTTCTTCAAGTTAATATGGATGTGTCCTGAGGGAGAACCGAGACTAAATAGCCTCAGGAGGCTGGGACCAGCTGCCTGATGACACACACTCAAAGCTTCCCAGGAACAGCAACCCAGGCTTAGGTGTCTCATAAGAAAGTCAGACAGCAGCTTTTCCTTTTTAACTTCATTCAGTAGCATTACGCAATTAAATGAGGAACAAATGGTGTAATTAAGATTGCACAAGCATTTAAATTAGAATTCCAAGTGAATTATGCAGATAGAATTTTAATTTGTGCTAATTCATGTCTTCCCAGAAAAATGAAGTCTTCCTTTGGGGATGGCATTTTTCTTTTTTTTTTTGTCATAGTCTCAGCTGAAAGATGAATTAGCAAGAACAGAGCAGCGAAATACTTTAGCCACCATTCACTCATTTATACTGGAAAGAATGTATTTTCCTCGCTGTAAGCAGACTGGTAGCTACATCTTTTCCCCACAGAAAGCTAAAAACCAGCTTCCCTGCAGACCTGGGAAATTCTTGCAGAGCATAATCATGATCAAGCTTCTTTTTGTGTTTTGAAATCATCAGAATATTCTCCCTGAATTTTGTTTTAATCCTCCAGCCAAACATTTGGAGACCATCTATTTTAAAAAGTGCCCATTTTACAGGGTGACTGTACTATCCCATGGAGATAAGGCAGAAACTGTAGGAAACCAGAGCCTGAAAGATGGCTCTCTCCAGGCACTGATGAGTTTCCACAGAGTTATAGAGGGCCTGGCCTCGTTTATGACCTCTCAGTGCATATTTCCTTAACCAGGTTGACTCAGGATGCTGGGGTCACTGGAACACAAGTTATTTCAAAGGCTGGAGCAAAGCCTACAGGCCATGATCTTCTATAAATTCATATTAAACCACAACCCTAGGATCAGGAGCAGTTACTGTTGTGTCTGAGGGGGAATAGGAAAATGGCACACGGTGAGAGTAATGGATTTTTGCAGCAATTTCTAGTAAGCTCAGATTGGTGCATACTCTCACCCCCACTGCGTACTCTAACCTCCAATGCATTAACGGCCGTTAATCTATTCAAGGACTTACTGAAGATGTACTGAAGTAAAGTCAGAAGATTCAGCTATGGCACACGCCCAGGTGCCTTCATCATTTCCTTATCCTTCATAAGTGCCTGGTGCCTTTCTGTCTGAGCTCCCATCTAGCAACCTATAAGCAGGTTTAGAAATTTAATTTTTTTCTATAAGTTAACCTTGACCAAATGACAACACGTTCTAGTGACAAGTTAAAAATACACAGGAAAAGCTAACACTGAATTATTATCCTAATGCCAAACTGCTCCTTGTTCAGCATGGGTCTTATGAGAGGTTACTGCAATTTAGGAAATACATCTGTGTTATATATATCTGCATATATATGTTTAACATATCTATACAAGACTACAAGAACGTATCTCTATCCTTAGATTCCGACAACCTCACTCCTGTTAGACAATGCTTTACTTTATGCATGCTCTTTACTGGAACTAAAGGTATCTTATGTCCCCTCAGTATTTCTGAATTTCCTGCTAGATAATTAGGAGTCTAAATATGTTTTTTGAGTTTAGATGTTGACATAGAAAATTTAGAAGGTAGATAGAGGAGGGATACCTCACAACCTCTCTGGGCAACTTGGTCAAGTGTTCAACCGCTCTCACTTTACAAAAAGATATTTTTTGACATATAAATGGAATTTCTTGTATTTCCATTTCTGATCGTTGCCTTTTGCCCTGACACTGGGTGCCACTGAGAAGAGTCTGGCTCAGTCATCTTTAATCTGCCCCATCAGGTATTTATACACATTGATAAAGTCCCCCTGAGCTTTCTCTTCTCCATGTTAAACAGATCCAACCTCTCTTCATGTGACCAGTGGTCTATGGTAGACTCATGGTCCAGTGCTTCAGCCATCTTTGACGGCCTCCATTGGACTGTCTCCTGTGTGCCCATTCTCTCCTATCCTGGGGAGCCCAGCACTGTACCCAGGACTTCAGAAGTATCTCACAGTGCCAAGAAGAAGGGAAGGATCACCTTCCTCGGCCTGAAGGCAACACTCTTCCTAATGCAGCCCAGGGGTTGCTCTTCCTCACTCAACACTTCCCTTTGTTGAACATCATGAGACTTTGTTGGCCCATTTCTCCAGCTTTCAAGGTCATGCTGAAGAGCAGGACACCCATCAAACATTCTGTGTCATCTGTAATATTTAAGAGTGCTCTCTGTCCTATCCTCTGAGTTGCTAATGGGGTTGTTGAACAGTACTGGATCCAGTATCAAGCCCTATTACATGTCCAAAGCAGATGCTTTCCCTGTCACCCTCCTTGGTACACCATTTTGTCCCACTACATTATCGTTTAGCTGGAGCCCTTTGCCCAGAAGGTGGGTGGTTGCTCTGACCAAAAGCACTGCAGTCAGAAAATCCAATATTTTAGTGAAACCAACAGTAAATTTGCTCATGTAAAATGGTATTTAAATTCCTTCTTGGCATCTTCCTAGCATACTGTAAGAGCAATGTACATTAAAACACATTCTGGGCTTTTTTCTGTTACCTGAAGGCAGTAAATCATAGAGTTACAGATGTTACCTCAGTCAGGAATAAAGCCATCACCTTTAGCATTGGTTTTAGTAAAAACACAAACACTTCTGCAGTCAAACGACAAAGTTTTATGGCTGTGGTTCTTAGAAACAACTAATAAATATTTGTTTGCCATTTCTCTCTGGGGCAACTGTCCACTAGCTAATTTACACATCACCAAGAGGCTATTTAACTCTTGCCTGTAGGTATTAAACCCTATCCATTACTGTGTCATTGGAAATATAAACTGTCTGGCAGCTGAGAGATGTTTGGAAAGGAATAAGAGCAGCTCAGCCCACGGCAGGTCATCCTGAAGCACAGCACAGGATCTCTCAAGAGCCTTGTAGTTTCTGATAGGACTTAATAGAAGTGGTTTTGCCCTAAATATCGTGCGTAGTGCTGTGGATCACCCTTCCATAAGTACCACTATGCTTTGGAGAGGATGGAGCTGCCTAACACTAGGTCTCCACGTTTCTAGATGTTCTTCAGCTTTTCTTTACCCTCCTCTTCTGCTGTCACATCCATGACTAATATTATCCAGGACTCTTACTTATCCAAGATTTGCATATACCCAATTATTTCCAGATTTTAAGAGTGTGGGTGAAGTCTTCAGTCTCTTCTGCCAATTCCTTACCCTCAGCCTGGGAATCAGGTGTCCAGCTCTACGCTGGGCTTATTTATAAACGTACGTACATCTTAGGTTTTATGTGTTTGTTTATTGAAAACCTCATCTGTTTCCCTGGAGATTTGTGCTTCATCAGTTCCTGTCTGTGGGTCCCTGGTCAATAACCCGACTTCTAAATGCCTGTGAATTAGCTTGCTGTAGTTGTTTGTTTGTTTTCCTTCCTGTTTGGCTTGAAAAACCTGCTCTCTGTAATGTTTGCTATTAAAAACTTTAAGAGAAATGCTCTTGCGTAATTTATTTTTGTTGTTGTTAATTACAGTTCTCCCTTTTTTACCTCTGTGTTGATTCTCTCTGCTTATGCTCAACCTTTTCGAGTAAAATTTCCCTATAGATTTAGCAGCTCAGTGAGTGCAGTAAAGACATAGGGAATACAGACTTTCTGCACATGAACGAGGGCGCAGAGAAGAGCCAGAGACATGGGGAGCACCTCCTGCCATCTGCCTTGGGTCAGCTCTGGGTGGCTTTAGCAATCCCAGGTCACTCCAAGCTGGTTGTCCTCTGACCTGGTGCACCAGCATTAGCACAGCAGAGAGCTGAATTTAATAGACGTTTTTCTTCCTTTGGATGGGGACAGGATGCATGCCATGCTCGCCACAGGACCAGTGGGCAGGAGATGTCCNCATTTCTGATCGTTGCCTTTTGCCCTGACACTGGGTGCCACTGAGAAGAGTCTGGCTCAGTCATCTTTAATCTGCCCCATCAGGTATTTATACACATTGATAAAGTCCCCCTGAGCTTTCTCTTCTCCATGTTAAACAGATCCAACCTCTCTTCATGTGACCAGTGGTCTATGGTAGACTCATGGTCCAGTGCTTCAGCCATCTTTGACGGCCTCCATTGGACTGTCTCCTGTGTGCCCATTCTCTCCTATCCTGGGGAGCCCAGCACTGTACCCAGGACTTCAGAAGTATCTCACAGTGCCAAGAAGAAGGGAAGGATCACCTTCCTCGGCCTGAAGGCAACACTCTTCCTAATGCAGCCCAGGGGTTGCTCTTCCTCACTCAACACTTCCCTTTGTTGAACATCATGAGACTTTGTTGGCCCATTTCTCCAGCTTTCAAGGTCACGCTGAAGAGCAGGACACCCATCAAACATTCTGTGTCATCTGTAATATTTAAGAGTGCTCTCTGTCCTATCCTCTGAGTTGCTAATGGGGTTGTTGAACAGTACTGGATCCAGTATCAAGCCCTATTACATGTCCAAAGCAGATGCTTTCCCTGTCACCCTCCTTGGTACACCATTTTGTCCCACTACATTATCGTTTAGCTGGAGCCCTTTGCCCAGAAGGTGGGTGGTTGCTCTGACCAAAAGCACTGCAGTCAGAAAATCCAATATTTTAGTGAAACCAACAGTAAATTTGCTCATGTAAAATGGTATTTAAATTCCTTCTTGGCATCTTCCTAGCATACTGTAAGAGCAATGTACATTAAAACACATTCTGGGCTTTTTTCTGTTACCTGAAGGCAGTAAATCATAGAGTTACAGATGTTACCTCAGTCAGGAATAAAGCCATCACCTTTAGCATTGGTTTTAGTAAAAACACAAACACTTCTGCAGTCAAACGACAAAGTTTTATGGCTGTGGTTCTTAGAAACAACTAATAAATATTTGTTTGCCATTTCTCTCTGGGGCAACTGTCCACTAGCTAATTTACACATCACCAAGAGGCTATTTAACTCTTGCCTGTAGGTATTAAACCCTATCCATTACTGTGTCATTGGAAATATAAACTGTCTGGCAGCTGAGAGATGTTTGGAAAGGAATAAGAGCAGCTCAGCCCACGGCAGGTCATCCTGAAGCACAGCACAGGATCTCTCAAGAGCCTTGTAGTTTCTGATAGGACTTAATAGAAGTGGTTTTGCCCTAAATATCGTGCGTAGTGCTGTGGATCACCCTTCCATAAGTACCACTATGCTTTGGAGAGGATGGAGCTGCCTAACACTAGGTCTCCACGTTTCTAGATGTTCTTCAGCTTTTCTTTACCCTCCTCTTCTGCTGTCACATCCATGACTAATATTATCCAGGACTCTTACTTATCCAAGATTTGCATATACCCAATTATTTCCAGATTTTAAGAGTGTGGGTGAAGTCTTCAGTCTCTTCTGCCAATTCCTTACCCTCAGCCTGGGAATCAGGTGTCCAGCTCTACGCTGGGCTTATTTATAAACGTACGTACATCTTAGGTTTTATGTGTTTGTTTATTGAAAACCTCATCTGTTTCCCTGGAGATTTGTGCTTCATCAGTTCCTGTCTGTGGGTCCCTGGTCAATAACCCGACTTCTAAATGCCTGTGAATTAGCTTGCTGTAGTTGTTTGTTTGTTTTCCTTCCTGTTTGGCTTGAAAAACCTGCTCTCTGTAATGTTTGCTATTAAAAACTTTAAGAGAAATGCTCTTGCGTAATTTATTTTTGTTGTTGTTAATTACAGTTCTCCCTTTTTTACCTCTGTGTTGATTCTCTCTGCTTATGCTCAACCTTTTCGAGTAAAATTTCCCTATAGATTTAGCAGCTCAGTGAGTGCAGTAAAGACATAGGGAATACAGACTTTCTGCACATGAACGAGGGCGCAGAGAAGAGCCAGAGACATGGGGAGCACCTCCTGCCATCTGCCTTGGGTCAGCTCTGGGTGGCTTTAGCAATCCCAGGTCACTCCAAGCTGGTTGTCCTCTGACCTGGTGCACCAGCATTAGCACAGCAGAGAGCTGAATTTAATAGACGTTTTTCTTCCTTTGGATGGGGACAGGATGCATGCCATGCTCGCCACAGGACCAGTGGGCAGGAGATGTCCTGCAGATATTTTGCTTTTCTTCATACCATGGGTTTCCCACATCGGTGACTGTTGCATGGAGCAAGAATAGCAGATTGGAGGGTGCACACTGGACTGGAGTGTTAAGCAGCTTAGGGCTGATAATTCAACTGTCATTGGTTATTTCATTCTTTGTGTAAAGGCCACAAAAGCTGGTGAAGAGGCAGCATTTGGAAGATGTCATCAGCACTGAGTTAGCGTCAAGTGCCCAGGTCTTAGCATAGCTGAAAGGCTTCGTGGGCTCCTCTGGAAGTGAATAAAAAAGCAAGGAGGGAGCAAATCTGAAACACTTCCATGACTTGCCCGTGGGCTTGCTCTCACTGATGTCTTAGATGGGTGGGGATGAATCTTTGGAAGGTGCACAGTAGAAAGATCTCTCTCACCAGGTCCCTTCAGATGATGGTTGCCCTGAAGCCTCCTCCAACTTTGCCAACATCTGCCATTGAGAATGATCAACATATGAGGTAGATACCTGTCCCTGGCAATGAGTGTTTGGTCACAAGCAGAGCTGGAGGTAAGCCTAGTTTAATAATGTCCCAGGCTGACAATTGTTTTTCCCAGCTCTCCCATGGACTTCTGGACTCGGCTTCTCATTCCTGCTCAGACATTGCAGAGCATTCATGTATGAGCGTTGCAGAACCCTTGAAAGGTGATGTTATTTACGGCTTCTCAGACTGCCTTCCTTGTGCTACTGACTTATGAATGCACCTACAAGCTCAGCAGCATGTATTTTTTCCAATGGACAAAGTCTATTTGCACATGGGGAGCCGTCTCCCAGGTGCCAACGCTTTGCAAGTGAGACATCCCTACCCCACCGGTGCCTGACAATAACCCCGTGAGCTACGGATTCATCTTTTGTCAAAAACACCAACACAAAGCTGACTGTAAAACAAAAAATACCAACCACATTCATTATGATTTTTTTTCTTTTTTCTTTTTTTTTTTTTTTAATGTAACTCCCAACTACTGTAAACTGTGGAGGAACAGAGCTGCAAAGCTGGCCATTAAACTGTCTGCTCTTTCCTGTTTGAACAGGACCTCTCCAGGGTTTTAGCTGCCTCAACCACCATGGGTCAACATCCAGGAAGGAAGACGTTTCTAAGGAAACCGCGGAGGCTTTCCACTAAGGTGGTTGCATGAAAGCACTGAAACTGGTGAGAGTGACAAAAAGCAGTTCATTGGATAATGTAGAAAAAGGTAAAAAGTTATTGCGCACAGACTGTTTTTATAATGAGGCCATTCAGGCATAAAATCACTTTAAATAGGTAGTTTGTTTCCACATTGCAGAATTATTTTCGTCCTACTCTTTCAAGGAGGAGTTTATCTAGGCACAGTGGTGCATAAATAATAAATAGCCCTGGGGGCAAGGCATTTTCACTTTTTTTCCCCCTGCTTCGTATCCTGTTGCAGTTGGTCTCAGGCTGCAAAATGAATTTTGTTTTCTGAAATAATATTATTTACTTTGAGTGCAGCCCTCTGCGAGAGGCCATGAATTCTCTTCTGCAGTTGCAGTGTCCCAAAGCAGACAGGAGCTTTACAGAGCAGCATTTGCACTGAATGGCTTTTCTGTGGGTTGCAGAGCAATTCTCTATGAGGACAGATACAGTCCCATTAGCTCAGGGACCTCCAAGAAAGCTGTGTGTTTGCACCCACTGTTCGGACTGGGTGCATGCTGTGGGATGTGAATGGTCCAGGGATAACCCCATGGATAACCCCATGGAGACCAGAGGTGCAGGATCACCCTGAAGGTGTTAATTTAGAGAAGGAGGTGACAGCTGCCACACTGGAGATACACCACTGTGAGACTCGCTGGACAGACACAACATGTTCATTTCTTCCGTCTCCTGTGATTATGAGCATCTCTGAACTTATTTCTATGAGTAAGCATATCTGATATCACAGCAAGAAAGACCAGGAGGTCACACCAGCACCTGCTTCCCCTCTCACAAGGTCTTTTTCTGCCTGGTAGGAGCCTATGTGCTCTGCCCTCGTGACTGCAATGAGCCTGCCATCAACACCTGCTTGGAGAAGCCAATTTGAGGTCTGGACCACCAACTCAGACCTCCTGATGGATGGAGGTGGTAATTAGCAGCCTTAGAGGGACCCTACAGCTGATTTAGACCTAATGGAAGAGTAGGGAGGCTGAAGCAGCCATGGGGCTTGCCCTGTTCACCACTGCTGTCAGGTAAGTTTTGGGGTCAGTTTGGGCACGTTACCAATGGCTTTCCACAATTCAGTCACAGGGGCTCTTGGTTTCAATCTCAGTCTCTCTCAGCTAGCTATGATATTTGTCATTTTCTTGTGACACAAGATTGTGTGGTGCTACCCCATACGTCAGTCCCTGCAGGGAACCCTTGTTCAGTAAAGCAGAACTGTACTGAATAAACAACAAATATTTAGGAGCCTCGGGGTATGAAAAAAAAAAAGGGGAGATTCCCTTCTCTAATTTACTTGCAGCTGCAGGCTTTTCTATAGGCTTGATAAGAAATGGGAGAGCTGCTTCTTCTTGTTTCTTCTCACCTCTTCCTGTGCATCATCAGGGTTGAGTGATGGTAATGAAAGAGGCAAGAAGACAGGATTTTGTTATGGGAGACTCGGGGTTCAGTGGGGAGATCCCAGATGAATGAAAGACATGGCAGGTGGATCATGGAGGGGGCTAACAGGGACTTGCAGTAGGGAAGGGGCTGGCTTCAATTGGCTCAAGGGAAGAGTGCTAGAGACATCCAGGGATTCTATCACAAGTTTGAGCCCAAGGGAAATAAATAGAAAAAGTTAAGGAAGGATCAGCCTGAAATGATCCAGACGTGCAATAAAGTCCTGGGTTGCCGGAGGGGGAGGGAGCGAAATTCCTGCTCTCCTCAAAGAGCATGAGTGATTACCTCTGAAAGCCATGTGCCAACGCTCCTCCGAGGCTGCCGCTGTTCAAGATAAAATAACAGGTCATCTGTTGGAGCAGAGGTCCTTCCAGACTGAAGTCTAATTTGTGTGCTCCAGGGGCTTAAGTGCTGGTTCAAAGGTCACCAGGCAGCACCAGTCGCCGAGCAAGGATGAAGCTCATTTTCACTAAAAACAGAGCCCGCAGAGCAGGACCCTGCGCTCAGTCCATCACATGAGGTTGGTATCTGCACAGTCTCAGCAGGAAAGGAGATATTTGAAGATCAATAGCTTAGACGGGTGATGCCAGAGCAGATGCTAGTTGTGTCACCCTGCTGAGATAGGGACTTACCTTCACTCGCATAGCCAAAAAGCTTGACGTGCAGACCTGCAAAATAAACTTCAGCAGCTAAAGATAAGCCTGAGGGAAGCCCCCATGGCTCCATCCCTTTGCACCAAAACTCTGTATATTTTCACCCAGGAGCCATGTTATTGCTATATAAACTCTGCCTTCACCTACCTGCATGGCGGATGATCTTTGGTCCAGCAAAAGATGCAGAAGGAATGCTTGCAAATAACTTTAGGTCTTCACAAACACCAAAAAAAAAAATTTTTTTTAAAAAAGAGGCTTTTTATTCTTTTTAAAAATGTAAATATTCATATTTGTGGTTTGCAAGGATCTTTCATTTCAGTTGCATGCCTCTGGCTTCTTGTTACAGGAACAGCGATTGTTAAATAGGTTTAAAAGGGTGAAACACAGTGAGGATAGGAGTACCTGAAGCAGATCAGACACCCAAGACCTCCCTGGGTGCTTGGCACAGTGATGCCCCTGTTCTTCTTGGAAGGAGGACTGCCATCAGCTCACCCTGCAGGTGGCTTGCCAGAGAGCTACAGCAGTGGAAAAGTCACACTGCTGCTAGCCTCGAAGACAGGTTATCTATTTTATATTTTTTCCCCCAGACAGCATAGAAAAACATAGTGCAAAATCCATGTTAAGTAAAATGAGAAGCTCTTTATCAGCCATGTAAAGCTATAGGGAGAACCTTTCACCAATTCAACCTAATGCTTGTGTTAGAGGGCCGTTAGATAAAATGGCACTAGAAAGTTTGGAAAAATACACTAAGAGGGATGCTCAGGAACCTGAAACCTGTTTTAGACTAGTTATTAGTCCACGTTTCACCTGGGCAATGAATTTCTGCCCTATCCTCTTCGCTTCTACATGACTTTTTGTTTTTCCTCTACCAAATCACACGTTTGCAGTCCTCGGTCACCCTTGGAAAAAACACTGTCCTTCCCCAGAAAAGAAAGAACCCACAAAACCCAAGAACCAACTGCAAAACAAGGGTAAGACAAAAGCTCTCAGGGGCTTGTTGAGGTGCCCTGCCAAGCATTCAAGGTTTGAAAATGTTTGCTCCTTTATAAGCAAAAGCAGCTTTTTTCCATTACAAAGTGATCTATTTCACAGCTTTCAGCCACAAGTGTCAAGCAATCAAGCCGCAGTTATGCCTTAACAATTGCTAATATATTTCAGCACCTAATGAATCTATGCAAAAAAGGCAGGTAAAGGATAGAAACAGCCTACAGTTAGCTCTTGCTCTCCCCTTGCAAGGATTTTTATCCCCTGCCTCCCAGTCTTATGTTTTTACTGAGTGGCAATTAATTAAAAAGATCAAGATAGAAAAGAAAGATGGAAACCTTATTACTGGTGTTATATTTCCATGCTAGTTTTGCCTAGGGAAAAAATTTCCCAGGAGATTAGCTAATAGTTAAGCTATTAAAGGCTTCTAAACTGGAAAGGTTATTTTCAAGGTCAGACAACTTTACTAAGCTGGTAGTTTCAAAATTATCCTGGGTTCCTTTGCTAATTCATCGATCAAAATGACACATTTTAAATTATAGATGAAAATGGAACAGATTTCAGTTCCCTGTCATGTAACCCCTGCATGAAAACTACACATTACAAGCCTCTAACCATAGTAATTTTTAAGTGAGAATGAAACATTTGTTCTTATTATGAAGTGCTGATTTACTACAAATTCACAAAGAGCTGAACCAGCCTTCACACTGAAACCGTGCAAGCTAACCAGCTTCTCCCAGGTGTTTTGAGTAGTTAAGGCAACATTATTCCCTCCCTAGCATTGGTTGTCTTTCCGATTCCCAGTTAAAGGTAGGGATGCACTTCCTTAAGAGGGGAAGCCAATATACTGGAAGGAGAGTTATAAAGGAGGGCTCTTCTCAAGGACCCACTAATTTAAACCAAAATTTTTTAATGGAAAACCAAAGGATTTGCAGGGAACAGCTGAGCTCCTGTGACCTGTCTCAGGCCAATACTAAATCCCACCTGGATGGACTCAAGGTGTGTCAGCTGTATGAAAACTGAGCCCACCAGCATTCCAGGAGAAATGCTCTGGACAGGTGACCAGGGCCAAGAGTCTGTTGTTCCCCTTCTGCTTCAGCTTTTTAAAACCTCCATCTACGTGATGGTGGATACATCGACAGGACAAGGGGTAATGGCTTTAAATTGGAAGAGAGGATATTTAGATTAGAAACTAGAAAGAAAAATCTTTACTGTGAGTGTGGTGAGACACTGGAACACGTCCAGAGAAGCTCTGGATGTCCCATCCCTGGAAGTGTTCAAGGCCAGGCTGAATGGGGCTTTGAGCAACCTGCTCTAGTGGGAGGTGTCCCTGCCCATGGCAGGGGGTTGGAACTTGATGACCTTTAAGGTCCCCTCCAACTCTAACCATTCTATGATTCTATGATTCCATGAGTATCTAGATCATTCAAGTCTGATGCCATCTACTAGGGCTGGTTTAGAGGTTTTCCAGGCTAACTCTGTCATTCAGCTGTAGATCAGCTTTGCAATTCTTCTTAATACTAGGACCACCATCTGCAGAGAATTTTAGATCGGGCATTGGAGAAGTTGCATTTGAAATGTCTTGCACCTCTTACATTTGCAGTCAGTTGCAGAGAGGAACATTTGCTGCTTTTCACAGGAAGAAAGTGGAGTATGAAGTCAGGAGGAGTTAAATGTACCTGCAAAACATTAGTAGGCAGACAGGTCCAACCAGGGCTGAGCCACACACAGAAATCCATGTTATGTTTGAGACGAGGCCATAAACCATCAGTTTTGTTTACTGTTGAGGTCGTCACTGGGTATCAGCTCCATACTAAAGCAAGAGGAGCCAGAGCCTTCATGAGCAGGACAGAGCTGCTGAGCCTGGCACCGCTACTCGAGGTTGTCCTCTGTTTGGACTGCTGCCCTGTGTCCTGGTTTGAGGTAAAACAGAACCAATTTTCTGTTCAGCAATTTTACTTTTTTTAGCTGGGCCCCTTCTAACTAACTAAACTCTGAAATGAACAGCATATTGTTCAGAAAACTGTTCACTCTCGCAGTGATAAGACCTGATTATCCCAAGGAATAGTGGGTGTGCAGAGAGGCCCTTGCTTGTACTTATTGCTAGAATAACCAAGGTCAGGGAACTTCGTTATTTGCCCCGTTGGAGGGTTGGAGGCGGAAAAGTGTAGAGGGGTCACATCTGTAGGGAGGAGTGGACAGGACAGGTGACCCAAAATTCACCAACTGGGGTATTCCATCCCATTCACATCATACTCGGTATAAAAGCTGAGGGATCAAAGGGTCAACTCTCTTTTTTCAATGGCCGATGTCTGAGGAGGACCCTGTCTGTTCGTCTGCCTTTGATCCTGATCTGAGCGTTCCTGACTCCGAATCTGGAATCCAGCTCCTGTTGGTCACTGAGTCCAGTCTGGGACTTTTCCCGATGCTGCTGGTGACGTGATTGTCACCCTGGAAGCTTGATATGGTTTTGTATATACTGTATCTATTTTATTATTTTCTTCCTTTATTTGTTTGTTTTAATTTTAGTATTAATACTTCATTAAAGTAGTTTAGTTCATTCTAAACTCTTAAATCTCCTTATCTTCTTCCTCTCTTTTCTTTTTGGGGGGGAGGAAAGGCCATCTGTCAGTCTGGGTTTGGTAAATTTGGCTGAAACCATGACACCCTGGCTGCTTGTGCCCACACAGGTTCTCCCACATCTCTGAAGTGTGGCAGATGCACACAACTCTTAGACCAGTGTAAGAATGGCTCCAGAGATACTGTCCCAGTTACCGTCCATGATGCTGTGATAGCCCCTCTAGGCGTCCAGGCAAGCATCCACAGAGGTGCATGTCCTCCAGAAAGCAAGTCCCTCCAAGGAGGACCTTAGGCAGAATGGACACCCAAAAATAGGTCATTCTTTTGAGAAGAAAAAAAAATGAAAATCTTGAACAGCAAAATCAATCCTTTAGCACAGAGGAGGGGGATGTCCCCAGCCGAAACAAAACAGCTTCCAGCCTCACGGGGAATGCTTGGAAGGCACAGACTGGCAGACCTTGAGGCTTTTGCATCCTGTGTGCAACGCTTGGAGCTCACCAGAGCCATGTCACCCCCGGAGCTGTGCTCTCATGGGCAGTTACGTGCTGTCAGAAGTATGCGTGCCATTTCACCGCCGGCTGCCTCGAATCATCCGGTTTTGTGGGCAGCAGTGGCGGCGTTGCTTTTCTTTCCATCTGGCCCCTCTGCGTCCTCCAGCAAAGGAGTCAGCACTTGCGGCTGCAGCTGTAGCAAAACCCATATGTCGAAGCTTGGATCATTTTCTTTCCCAGCCGAGGCATCTGGATCTGTGGCTTGTTCAGCTAATAGCCTTGCTGGCAGGGCTGCAAGCAGCTCCGGACCTAAATAGTCATGGGGAGGTTTGGGGAGGAGCTCACCTGTCCTACAGGGCACTTTTCATTCTTTCTTTTGAAAGGTTATGACTCGTTGACATAAATTTCATAGATGTACAGAGAAAACCGCTACTGGATAATAATGACCTCCTTTCAAAGTCCCTGCTACCATATCTCCTGCTACTTCAAGAGTTGCTCCTGTCAAGATAACGTGTTTATAAGTTGTTGTTTTTTTCCAGCGCGAATCAGTTGCAAAATGTTCAGGCAGCAGGACATATGGAAATCATATGAGGTTTTACCGCATTACACTTGAAAGTGATCACTTTAAGAACGTGGGGGCTCACGAGTTGCAGGACACTGTCCTGACTGCTGAGGCATCACCCCAGAGGTGAGGCATGGGAGGTGGGGAATCCGAAACTCCTTGGTCTTTCATCTCTGGGGTTGAGAAGCTACTAAGCTGTTTTGGTTGAAAGCGTATTTGGTGATGGTCAAAAATCTCCCACTGAACATTTTTTTCCAGGGAGAACATGGGATTTGGTCACGTGAACGCCATCTGTTGTCTCAAAATGTTTGCTTTTTTTTTCCTATTGGAAACTGAAACCCCCACTGGTGAGCAACCCATTTCTCTGGATCCAACACCTGACCAAGGGGACTTTTAATGATGATGAGCACAGCGTCACTGTCACCCATCGTGGCAATGTCTCCTGGGCTGGCACCTCCCTGATGCCACAGAGCTGGAAATGAGACATGAATGATGACATGAGCAAGAGATTTGAGGAATGAATGGGACTTTCTGACCAGGGCTGTTCCTACCCCTCATTTCTTGCTTGGCACATCCCTGACAGCACAAATTACTCCTTACCCAGCTCTGACCTTGCCTACTGCCACTAAATTCCCTTTTTCCTAGATGAACTCCAACCTTAGCACCTTCATGCTTTTTATATGGGGTTGCAGACCATAACTTCTCTATTATGGATCGTCTGTAAAACCTGCCCATGGCCCTGGTTGTTGGTTATATGGTAACTCCGAAGCAGCATACAAAGAAGTGTTACACAAGGCCAGCTCACACTCACCTTGTGCATTTTAATTTTCATTTTGCCTTTGCATTTTAATTTTGCCTTTGCTGTTCTGAAGGTGCAAAGGAAGCCTTACACCCATGCAGGATTCAAAGGGTAAGAGCCAAGAAAAACAGTCCAAGTCTAAGTGGGCAGAAAAGAGATTGGCTTTGCAGAAGACCAGAAGGAGAGAGGGTAGAAGGAAGGAAGGAAGGAAGGAAGCAAGAAGGCAAAGACAGACATCTGCCACGCAGCTCCAGCCCTTGTAACAGAAACTGTTAATAAAGACCAGGGCACATATTGGTTTACCCAGGCAATTCTGCTGTCACATGCCGCCACACCAGACAAAACCATTTACCCAGCACTTGCTAAACAGCAAGCGTGGCCATCGATCATGTAAGGTTACATATGTGCTGTTTCACCATGGAATGCAGTGTGTTACGCTGGGAACACAGTGGCAGCCGCCTCCAAACACGCTGAACGATGGAGCGATTTTGTGCTGGGGGGAAAACCATCAGTTAGCTAATACAGTGTGACCATCGCGCTTGCTTTGGTTCTCCTTTAAGTCACTCCACTGAAGCTGCATCATTAAAACTTTCCTCACTTGCAGTCTCTCTGGTGAAGTAAATTGTTTATTTTTATGCTTTAACAGGATGCACTTTATACCGGCACATTTCTTACTTTCATTTCTGAGATTCACTGGCTCAGCCTGTGTAACAAGAACTGGCCAAGCAGAGGTACCTTTTATAGTTCAACATCATGAAGCCTGTAAACTTCAAGCTTTCTTTAGGGGACAGCATGTGGGTTATTATTAAACCAGAAAACATATGTGAATAATTGAGGAAAGGGATCCAGTATTTAGCTCAAAAAATGTGAAGTCAGCTTGCTGTGAATAACATATCCCTGCATTTTGACCTGTTACTGACAACAAATATATTTCACTATTACCTGGCTAGGAATGATTGGGGTTTTTTTTCCTCCTTTAAATGAAAGCCAGTTGGGAGAAGCTGGCAACAGACAAATGATGCTCATTCCACCCCTGCTTTTACTTAATGGCTGATATCAAGATCCTCGGCATTCATTGGGCGACATTCCTATTAAAAACATATTTCTTATCTGGCTCTTTTGTTCCTACAAATCGAGCATGGAAATAAATCTGTGCTGACGGAGGGGTGAGCATGCAGCCGTGGGAAGGAGAAGAGCTGGCCCTGGGCTCGAGTCCACCGAGCTGTGCACCTGCCTGGGCTGAGCTCGCCAGGCTTCATCCCCACACGGGGATGCACAAAACCCCAACCTTCAAGGAGCCAGACTACACTAGTCTCGATGGAGGGGATGCAAAACCTAAAAAGGGGTTGGGAGGCTTCTCTGCGCCCACCCAACCCAACGCTGGTGCTTTATGGGGGAGGACTGGGACACCAGCATCTGTGGGGAATACTTTGTGTGGCAATCCAGGTGGAGGGACAATGCAAGTGTGCTTGAACAACAGCAGAGCAGGCTGTTCCACCCTGTTGCGCACTCCGCTCTTGGCAGGAGCCCATGCTATTATTCAATATATAAGTATATTAATATGTCAATATGTGGATGCAATAAGTTGCCAAGTGCAAAGTAATGCCTGGCATGTTATGTGTCTCTGTTTTTCTGAGCAGCATTTTGTGTGGGGAGGATACATGATATACAAACACCATCCTGCCCAGATCAGGTGTTTAGGATTAAAAATAGATGATGAATTAAAATTTCACATGAAATTCTAGCTTTGGTGAGTACTGGAAAACATTACTTTCTCCTTTTCCCCTTTATCCCCAGACAGGCTTTTATTGGGGCAGATGAGTAAATGTTTCTCAGTCTTTTCCATTATGGAGAGGGTTTCTTAACCACAAGTATTGCTGAGAAGAAATGAAATTGCCTTACCAGATTGGTTTAAGGTACAAAAATCTGTAATGCTTATTAATGCCACACAGGCAAGGTGGAATAAAACAGTGAATCAGATAAAATTTAATGACAAGTGAAAAATGTCATCTTTATTTACACTAACCAAACATGAGTTTGGGGTTATGTTTTGCCTCCAGTTTATCTGAATTCCTCTGTTTATTTTATTATCTGTCCTTGGGGTATGGACAAAGCTTTACCTGATTATCTGGAGTCAGCAAGGACAGACATAACTTCAGGCTTCTGGAGATGGGTTGTTTCGGAGTGCTGGCAGTGTGTGCAGACATGATCAGGTAACTGCCATGGGGGATTAGGGCATCTGGTGACCAGTTCTAACGTTCACAGAAATAAACCCCCATCTTTCCTTGTAATGGCATCACCTAAGGTCAAAGTGGAAAAAGGACAGAGGGCTGGAAGGAGCAGAAAAATACTGAGTGTCTCCATATTTCATGCCAGTTGAGATACCTCCACGTCTAGTTAATTTTCTCTTTGCAAAGTCCTTAGGTAGGAACACGCTCGGTTGTTTAGCCAGAGGAGGAGATCCCATGTATCAGAAGAGGAATCCCATCACTCCTACAGGGTGGACAAAACCCACCCAAGGTCTCCTAGGAAGGTGCTGGGCTGCATTTCTTGTTCTTGAATCTAAATGCAAAAGGAAAGTCTTGAGGTCTCAGGAGTGTCTCTGGGTGTGAGAGAGCTGCACTTACTGCAGGGACTCCAAAGTCAAACCCCGAGATATTCCAGCCTGTGCCCTGCCTCTCCCTTTGATGGACTCCCTCAGAAATAATCTGATACGGTATCAGAACAGCGATCTTCTTGCACTCTATTTTGCTTTCAGCTCTACAAGGTCAACATGGGATGAATCGATCATGCAAGACTGATGAGGCCACCGGGTGAAGTTTGGGTGAAAACCACTTTGCCTTTATACTCTGACACAAAGCACAACTTTATTGTGTGAACATAAGTAACTCAGGAAGGCACTAACCACTTTGTAGCCAGGCTTTTTATGCAGTTTTTGTTTGTGATATTTTTTCCATCATGTCTGAGCATAGTTTTAATTTAGTCTCAAAGTGAATCTGAGACTGATAATTTTTATGATATTTTTTACTGAGAAAAGACATTAAACTACTTACTTTGGCTGCACTTCCTACCCTGCAGAAATTATTTATCCAAGCACAGCAGCAAAGCGGGTCAGGGGAGGGATAAAACAGAAACTGCCCACAAAAATCTTGAATCCCTTGCAAAAGCTGGGCTAAGGCTCAAGAAATTGGGCAAAACCCGCTTGCCACGTTCTCCATTTCAAAGGGAAGGTGTCAGCTCAGACAGCGATGGGAAAAGGCTGCAAAGTTCGAGCTGCAAAATCCCTCTCCTCTGGTTCATAAGGATAGCCACAAAGCAGGCAGCAGAGAAAAAGATTCATTTCTCAAAGCTGCTTTGCCTTTACCTCAAAGGCATGTAAATCCCAAGGAGCCAGTTACTTCCTTGACTCCATGAAAATAAAGCAGAGAAAGCACTTGGGAAAATGCAGGTGAGCAGCAGCACCCCCGGGGAGGATGGGAGGAGGAAGGGGGAGAGAAAAGCTTTTTTACCTGCAGTTTCTACCCCAAAGTGCTCACTTTAGGTTTAACCGAAGAGCTGCATCTTTTCCCAGCTCCCTGAACAGAGGGGATCTTTGCCGAGCCCTCGAAATGAACTGGGATGTGCACAGATAGCATCGGTGACTGCAGGTCCTGTGCAAGGGAAAATAGAGAGCTCAAGTTACAAAAAAAAAAAAAGAGCAATCGAGGAGTGAAACATGAGAGAAGTATGTCACCTGCCTGGCAGCTCCCCGTAGCTCCAACTTAACCGTCGGGGCTGCAGCAGAACCTTGGACTAACTTCTTGCTAGAGGAAAAGCCACTGTGTTGCAGCTGGGAGGACTGGGAAACATGCTTGTATTAAAACGGTATTTGCAGAGTAACCAGAGAAAGACGAGATCACACCATTTGCGAAAGCAATCTGTGCGGATGAGCTGGGAAGTGCAAGCAAGGCTGGCAGCTCCGCTAATCCAGCAGGATCTAACATCAACAAACCAGCAGTGGAAGAAAGGAGATAAGCTGTTGGCAGAAGGGCTTTTTTTCTCGCTTCACCAACAGGAATCCAGCCACCCACAAAACCCCAACATATTTCTCCTTACCTTAGCCAATTAAAGCCCCAATCTTAACTCTGATAAACTTCAAGTACTGCTGTACAGTGCTCCTTATTTGTGCTTCCTGGTGCTGATGAGCGATCCTACAGGACCACAAGCCAGCAATATGATATTTCCATCTCCAGTGCAGGCAAAGGAAGAGAAATCATCCCACGGGAAGCTGTGGACCAAGAAGATGAGACAATTGGGATTTTCAGAATCTCTCTGAGCTGAAAAAGGTCTGATCTCATTGAGGTTAATTGCAGCTTTATTGCCAGTATCTGTAGGAGCATCATTCCTGGGGGGAGTCCCAGCCAGGGCAGAGATGAGGGCTGTGCAACGTGTGCCAAATGGATGTGGCCAGGCAGGCTGGAAGCACTGTCTCCTGGATCCCAGCCCTCTCAGGGAATCTGGCCTTGATTAATCTGGCAAAGCACATTCTTGGGAGTGACATTGCTGGTGACCTCCATGGCCTACAAGGGGCATCAGAGACAGACCTGCGAGCACAGTCCACCTCTCCTCACACCCTCCAGGAAATGTCTCAGAAGACAAAACTCTCAAGTGGAAAATCTGGAATGTGCCTGAGATAGTAGGAACGGACCCTTCAGCCAGGAAAGGAGGTGACATCTGGGGTAAGAAAACTGCTATTTGCACAATGAAATTCCAGAATGACTCCAGATTCCTCTGATTGAGGCCAGATTTGTTCTGTCACTTCCATGGAAGTTGGTTGTTAGGTTGCTTCTTTCCCTTAGGTGTTTCCATGACTACTTAATGAAGCCCTCCCACTAACTTCTCACTTGAAAAGTAGGAATTCACACAAGTTTAAAGAGCCTTTGGGGAAAAAAGTGGAAAAAAAGAGAGCTGAGTAAATCTGGCTTTTCCTCTGATCATACACCATAGACATGCTGTTAGTTTCCAGGAAGCGATTAGAACCAGAGGTGAGACCTGTGGGCAAACTGGAAAATATCGCTCGGTTCATCCCACGTGATCTTTCCTCACCAAAACGTTAGGAAACCAAGCTGTGTGGTATGGAGCTGCCTCAGATTGCTCGCAGATGTCAGGATGAAGAGAAGAAGTTCATTTCCGTCTGCGAAGGAAAGGTCACCGAGGAGCACAGCTCATGGCAGCTTCCACCAGTGCATATGTACCCACCAAACATGACGAAAGGCTGCTGTTGGGGACATTTGCCACGCAGGCAGCACATTTCGCAACTCCAGCTTCCATTAGGGCCAAGTTAGGTGTGAGTGTGTACTCAACCTCAGACACCCGGCCGCCTTCCAAAACATTTTTAAAGTCTTTTTGCCCGTGATATTTTCAAAGAACAGCTCCTCAAGGTGGGTGATTTCCAAAGAGGCTGATTGTGCAAACAAGCCGTGGCGGATGGTTAGAGCGGGAAAACGCACAGCTGGAGGAGTGGTGGGGTTGGCCTGTGCAGCGTTTGGCCTGTTTGTGAGTGTAGCCTGAGTCTGCAGCCTGCCTTTTCTCCCAGGCAAGAAGAGATATATTTCATGCAAACTTTGCCATCCTGTTCTTGTTTCCTGCGTATAAGAAATGACCCGAAGGCAGAGAAGGAGACAATGCAGAAAATTGCCATGCACGAAGGGTACTCAGAAGCCAGGAGCATTTTAAAAGGAAGAATTTCAGCATCTGAATTATTTAGTAGCAGCAGAGCTGGAGAGAAGGAGGGGGTTACTGGCTGACTGTGGAAACAGGCGGCTGCAGCATGGGAGCCAAGAGGGAGCTGTGATTGTCACTTAAACACAGCGAAGAAGAGGAAGACAAAGACTTTCCGTCCGAAGTGTGTTGGTGTGCACCACTCCAGGGATGGGTGATGCTCTGGAGCAGGGTGAAGAGCTGGTGAATAGCTCTACTTGGGCCCATGGGATTACGTATGCGAATAGCTGCTTCTGTGCCCCATGAAGGCAAATGAGGCCCCAGCACCCCATGTATGCTGGGCACCTTTCCCAGTTCTACCCGCAATGCTTCTCTGCTCTGTCCGTAGGTCTGGACTGGGCTGGACTGGACATCTCCCATATAAGGGTTTATTAAATTGGTCCTGAAGCTCAAGAGTTTGGAAGACTGCAGAGTACTGCCATCAGCACAACAGTATATCCACAAGACCTTCTCACCATGGGTGCCACCTGTCAACACTACTATTTCTAATACTGATTTTTCACCCTTTCTCCTTCCATTCCATGCACAAACCATTTAGAAATCCAGCAGTTTCAACCAAATATTAATTCTAATATTTTTTTTTAACAAAAGCACTTAAAAAAAAAAAGCCTGTATGAATTAATTTCCTTTGCTGAAAGTTCCTCTCTGAAAATCAGCTCAGCTTTTTGGGGTCTAACTATTCACAGGGGATAATTCAGAGCCTGAATCTGAGCCAGTCAAAGCTCAACACCTCTGCAAAGTCAGTCTCGGCTCCTCTGGGAACCAGAAGCTGAACAGGCCACATGAGAGCTACCAGTCCTCCTCTGGAGGAGATGCAGAGCTGGTATCTGGCTCACACATGGCTGAGACCATCCCGAAGGAGGCTTGCAAAGTTGGGTAGTCCAGACTGCATTTCAGCCGGGGATTCGTGTTAACAGGGAATGGAAGTGGCCTCTTCTGCTGGCTCAACTTCTCCCCTTTAGCGACTTCCTCGGTACTTTTCCCCTTCCTGGTGTATGTGCCTCTTTTGAGACTGCCATAGGTCGGGAATTCATCTCCCGATGAATTGCTGCTTGCCCAGAGTTTGTCGCTGCTTTGGGATCATCAGCAGAAAAACGCCTCGAAACATTCATCATCGTTATCATAATTATTACTGTGATTGCTGCTCAGTCCCAGGAAAGCAACACAAGTTTCTCACACTGCAGTCCCTGAAAAACTCTCAGCAAATCTTTTTCTTTTTTTTTTTAATAAATTATTTTTGACAGGAATAGCTTCTTGCACCTTTGGCCAGTGAGGGCTTGGAGCTGTGTGTAAGGAGCACACTTATATGAGTACCAGCGCTGGGCTCTGTATAACCCAAGTGAAAACAGCAAAAGGTAACTGGGAAATAGATGTCAGCAGTGCTTCTAATCATCGCGGGCCTCCTCTGACACATGTTTTTAATTGCTTTAGGAAAAAAAAAAAAGGAAAGAAAAGAAATAAAACCAGTTATGAATAATCTAATAAGCTTACCAACCACCTGTGAAACGTGGCTTCCCAGCTGCAGAAAATCAAATGCAAGAATAGAAAACAGAGCGTTCTCCGAGGCAACACACATCCACATTAGAGGCGCGCCATTCCAAAGCCACAGAAGAAAAATGCATTAATGCCATTTTTGGCTCACGGTGTACATGCCACTCTGTGAAAAGTATCTCGGGGGAGTGTTTATTTAAGGAACACAGAGAATCTGCTTTAAAGTCAAAAGGTAGAGGGAGGGAAGATGGAAGAGGGAAACCTGCTCCTTGGCATAATTTCAAATGAAAAAATTAACATCATCAACAAAATCCCACATAGCATTAATTTGAGGGATTGCAGTCCAGCAGGCAGAATTACTCAGGAATAATTTAGCATGTTTCCCTGATATCAAGACATTCAGGAGTAAGTGTTCAAGCAAAGTTAAAATGCAGAGCTGTATAGGCACGGCTTTATTCACAAAGAAATTTGTTTTCCTGGTATGAAAAGAGGATTATGTTTGCTGCATTTTGGAGCCACCCAGCAAATGTCCTGGTGAAGCTGTTTTTCATGGGAAAGAGCTGTTTCACAGAGGGAAAAAGGTAATATCCTGACATGGGGGGGAAAAGAGTGAACTGTATTTTCAAGGCTGTTTTGACATGTTTTTCTTCTACACGGAACCAGACTTCAAATACAGCTTCTTAACCACGACAGCTAAATGACCCACCCAGAGAACTCTTTTTCCACAAACAATATAGCGTCTGGAGAAGGAGCCTGAGAGGAAAAGCAAACAGTCCTTAAAGCAACTGCTTTATTTGGATAGTTCTGAACCACTGGCATCGGGGGCAGATTTTAAGTCGGTGGGCGTGAGGAGAGGAAAGCTCATGGTTTTGATTTGAAGTAGCCACATCAAAACCTGTTTTAGAGAGGGGAATGGCAGTATTTTGAAAAATACATCCTTCTTAAGGGGATGTTAGGGAAAACAATTGCATGGCCTGTTGAATGATAAAAGCCAATGCGTAGGCTGAGGAGAAAAAAGCATTTGCCTGTAAAGTGAGGTGCTTGGGTAAATCCAATTCCCCAGTGGCAGCAACACATTTAGGTGAAGGAAATTGTCATGCACACGTGTTGCTAGTGGACAGAGAAGGGGCAGAGATCAGGACTGGTGGGAAAATGTTCTTTCTTTCCCACCAAATGGACTGCAAACGTGCACACAGTGTCAGCAAGACACTAAAAAGTGGCTATCCCACTACCCAGAGACCTGGAACATCCATTATGGATCCACCCACCCATGCTACCCAGGTGCCTCCTATCAGCCGAGAGTCTCCAAGCTGTTACTGATGCAGCAACGGTGGATGAGACACAAATCTACCTGCTGCCTGCTGTGGGATGGTGTTGAACGGTAACATGACCTGAACCAACAAAGACATTGAAAAGGGGCTGCTGCGAAATCAGAGGGTCTCTTGCAGAGTCTTCCACCTTTGACTTTGGCTTTCTCATGTGCTCCCGATAACTATATCATAAGCCCATTCTGAGGTTTTAGTGGGCAGTCAAATTTAATTTCCCATACTGCAATGTTGCATCTCCCCTGGATGGCTGTTTCTAGGTCCAAAGGAGCTTTTCTTATTTTTTGTGAACCACTTTGCATATTTCAACAGGTGAAAAAAAGCAAAGCAAAACATCATCCAGTTCTTCTGCATTGCCAGAGGCTTCTGGGAAGGTGGTGAAGAAGAGCAGAGAGCAGCAGAAGACGGGTGATGTCCCTACCGAAGCCCAGGCATGGGCTGAGTGGCCAGGGCATGAATGGACCAGCAAAGCTCCAACCTTTGCTGCCAACTTCACCTCCGACAACCCATGAAGATTCTGGCTGAGGCAGCCAGAGATCAGAATTGTACTTCCACAAAGGTTTGTGAGGTCTAGAGATATGTTTTCAGTCTGATGTAGAACATGAAGAAACTTTCCAAAGGCTTTCCTGAAGTGGATTTGTTGGTTTGTTTTATTTTGTTGTTGTTGTTGTTGCCATTTAAACATCTGTTTTCAGACTGAGAAGATCAGGGTTCCTGTTTAGATCCTTCTCTTCTTATAAATTGACCCCAGAAACTCTGAAAACTTTCCCATGGAAATGTTATTAATGGGACTGTTGCAGTGCAAGACGTTTTGGTTTAGATGAAGCAGCATTTTCCAACAACAATGACAACAAATCTCATTAAAATGTTTGAGTGGCTCCGGTCCCCAAAAGCGCCACAGTGGTTTTTTGAGCATCTTCGGATCCTGCAGCGTAAAACATGCGATAACAAAGTAACATTATTGTCATCCATCAGATAGGCAATAATACGGTATTCACTTTGCATATCTGTAATGGCTCTACATCAATGGATCTTTGTTTGCAACAAATCTCTTACAAAAATGGGAAAAGGAAAATACCATGAAATACCTCCGGACTCTCAATGCCATTCAGCCAGGATGCATTTTGATCATTAATCACCCACATTTAGGCAAGCAGTTAGAAAAGCCCAGCTGTTCCAGGCCACAATGCTCTCCTTTATTACATTAACGTCTCCCTGCTAACAATACAGCTTCCACACATGATCTCCAAGAAGGGCCATAATGCATTATCCCCAATGTGGTCGTTGTGGCATTGTTGTAGATGAAAAGTTCACGGACTTAATGCCTTTAAAAAATCCCTGTTCAGCCTAATTATCTTCTGAAGAGTTTCATACAGGCGATATCTGATTTCAAACCAGCTCGGTGTTTAACCGGCAGCTCCCAGGACAGCACGGGGGTCTCTAGGGAGTGAGAAAGTGAGCTCTTGTTTTCCCCTAAAAACCATCCCAGAAAGCCCGTGCTGGGAGCAGATATGGATATGCCCCTCTAGAAAGTACTTTTGTGATGGGGTTGGGTACAGAACAAGCTCTGAGCCTCAGACAAGAGGGACCTGTCTGATGGGTTTAATCTGTGCTTTGTGCCACATCCTGCTAAAGCACTGACCAAATGACACCTTATTCCTTCCCCTTCCAGTAATGCGTAGTGCAGAGCCACTGTGTTTCCTCTCCTCATCTCTGATTCAGGATCTTTTTCCCCATGAATCAGACATCCTGCTACTGACCTTTTTGGTTGTTTTTTGGTTTGTTTGCTGTTTGTTTTTTTCCTGATATTGACACTCACTTTTCCAGCAATGTGGTCCTTTCTGCTTCCCACCGCTCACCCTCCTACTCACCAGTCTCCGACCGCACCTGTAGCTCCCAAGTCTGGGCTTTCCCAGGGAATTCAATGCTGGAAGGGATACAGGCACTGCCAGGCCTCACCAGGCTGCTGAGTATTTCCAGGTAAAGCTCATGTTTTTCTAGATCTGGCCCATGAGCATCCTCCTGCACAGGACCATGCTCCCTTGTCCTCACCCCAGGGCTGGGGCTGTGCGTTTGGAGCTGCTCGCAGCCACCCCCTCTTTTGGCAGTACCTCTCCCCATCGATGCCTTCCAGGGACTAAATCCACCGCTGTTCAAAGCCACAGCTTTGGAGTGGGTTTAAAATTTCCCAGGGCACATTCCTTCGGCCTCTAGTTTCCAAACTCTCTGGAATTTGCCACACAAACATGTTCCTTCCCTGTATTTGTTTCCTCCAAGTAATTAGATGGGAGATCGTTTGCTACCTGTCATACTTTGGTTTAAGCCATTTGGGAACAAAGTGAGAAAAGAAAAAAAAAAAGAGACTTGCATTGGATTAAGGCTTTAAGACTGCTGATTGTAGTAACAAGAGGAGGTATTTTAATGACAGGTTTAAGACTTGCTAAGTAACTGCCATGAGGATTATGAATACATTTTGTAACAGGGTAAGATTAACAGATAATCCTGTACCAAAAAAAAAAAAAAGAGAGAAAAAAAAAGAGGCAAATGGCTTTTGAAAAAGAAAAATAAACTACACAAACATCAAAAGAGTTTGGAAATTCCACATAAGAAAAATTTTCCCTAGAAATGTTGACATCATTAAATATTTTCAGGTCACTGTCCTCAGCAGGACTGAATTGGTGTGTCTTAAAGTGAGTGGAACGGTGGTGATTTATACCTCGTTTAACTTGGGCATTTTTAAAATGAACTAACAAGCTTCTTGCCAAGCAGCAGCCTGACATCCTCAGCTGCAGGGAGTGCAGTCCATAAGGAGCAAGCTGCCTTTCTTAGAAAATGAGCTCCTGCTCCCAAACAATGCTGTTATTGATACCTAAATGTCATATGGAAATTTCGAGGACACTTGGGGCCTTTCTCTTTCCTGACTCTGCAGGACTTGATCTTAACCCTCGCCAAACTGAACCATTGACCAGCCATTAGCTTTTGGATTTGACCCTTTCATTCTGTATTCATCATCACAAGTAACACAGAAAAGGTTGTATTTTCACTCATTATCAGCAGTGGGAGTGTACTGGCTGCAACACCTTCTTGGCTCTACATGCATCCTTTTAAATCCACAAGATCCGTGTGGGCAGATCTCTGCTGACAATGAATGAGCCTCTGAGAGGGTTTTGTGGCTCTGCAAAAGGAGCTGAAGACTGGGATGCTTGTGCTTGGTGAGGGATGTGGCCACTCAGACATCTGCCAACTGCAAAGCAAACCCAGCATTGACCCAGGAAGGACTATGCCTGTTCTCTGTCCAGCAGAAATCAGGACTGATTTCCTTATTATCTTTTCCAAATGCCATTTACTCCAGTAGGAAGAAAAGTATAAATTTAGAAATGAGTTAAAAGTGTTTTCAGGAGATGTTACAGGCTCTTTCATTTAAATTGAAGCTGAGCTTCACCAAGTCTGTTTTCCAACTGCAAAATCAGGGAGTCACTGGATGCAGCAGGACTTGAAGTTCATAGCAGGAATCGCTGGTCTGGAGCATTTCTGATCTATACCTTGGCAAATAGCACTGTATTTTTTCCAAGAGAGAAGTACTGATATTACCATACCTTGTATGCTGCCCATGAATGACAGACCTCAGTAATGCTTCACTTCAAAGCAGAAGAAAAAGCACTCCATGGAAATAAAAATAAGAATTAATAAACCATTTGTAGTAGGAAGCATCTTATTAGCCTTTTGCTCTCACTCAGCTGAGAGAGATGAAGATCACTGCCTGGATCAATCTGAGCTGCCAAAGTCTTCACCCACGGATGGATCTTTTTGCCAACTCAGACACAGAGGCAAGACTTAAGCTATGTTGGTGCTGTGACATTAAATTGCATTTTGGGGCTGCAGAAGGACCTTCTAAGAGTGGAAAGGGACAAATGAAAGCACGGTCCGATTTAAATGAAGATGGGAAATATAGCTCGAAAGGACAAAACCGTCTGGGCATAACCTTCTTCGAGACATACTGAAGTCAGTGCAAGCCATTTCCCTTATCAGGACAGGTTTTGCAGCAAGCTTCTGCTTAAGTGTCCAGCTATGGTCTTTGTTTGGTCCATGGCCACAGAGAAGCAAAAACTGCTTTTTCTCCAAGAGAAGCATTTCTTGCCAAGTATCCCCACACAAAGAAAACAAACACACGAGAAGGCACCATCGCAGATACCTAGGGAGATAAGCTGCAAAAACATGTGCTCTGGGCAAAAGTGCAAGGTGCAGAATGTGAGTTCATGATCTACATGTGTTCTTCACTCTGCTTTGTTTATTTTCACTCGGTTTTGATGTGTTAAATTAAGGGATAGTTCATGGCCGTAAGTCATCTTCTTGCTGTTGGAAGCCAAATAGTGGGAAGCAGGTATCTTGCACATCAGAGGCCAGCTGTTTCACAAGGAGACTTCAAATGACTGAAGTGAGAACATGAGCTGTTGTTGTGTGGCTTACAATGTTGAAGTACCTCCAAAGTTTTAGGAACAAAAATTGCCCTAGGTCTCAACTGCAAATTAGAAAGGGATGAAAATATCTGCTCCTCAAAAAGTGCTTCAATTATTGAGATCATTAAGCTACCAGGGGTGCATCTGAGTTTCCCTGATCCCTTGTGGTACAGTTCCTGCTCTGAAGGCTTTGCTTGGAACAGGACCAGCCTGTGCAGCACACACTGAGGTAAGTCCAAAGGGGCCATTCTGGTTCAGGAGGAAGAAAGGGCACGATGAAACTCCTTTACCTGCCACTGACACTCCGTAAGCAAAGACATACACTAGCCCAGCTGTGTCCCCACAGGTGGCTGTGGTGGTCCCCTCTCCCACTGCCATTGAAAGGGGAAGATCTCCTTTCCCCATTGCTCTGTTCTCCAAATCCTTTTTCCTCCTCCCTTCTCCCGTGCTCCCATCTGCCATAGCCTTTGTGTGGCCGTACTCTGCTTTCCGTCCTTTCCCAAGCAAGATTTCATGCTAAATCAGTGAGTCTAACTGGCTCCTGAAGCGCTGAAGCTCAGTGTGCAATATGCCATACACAGAGGTGGAAGGTCTTGTGAAAGCACAAGCAAAGGAATTATGTAATTTGGAGAAGAGACGGGTGCTCTCAACACTCACAAAGGGACAGTTGTACATCTTCCTTTCCCTTTTCTGACTCATCTTTTCCCATGCAGTAGACGGTGCGTTATAAAATGAATGCAGTACTGATCTACAAATGGTCCCCAAAGCACCTTAAGGAATTTTAGATAAAGTCTTGAGGGGCTGCCCTGCACCTCCAGGGGTCCGGCTGTTGGTGTCTTAGAACCAACAAGTGTTTTTTGTGTATTCTCATAGTGCTGGTGATCTTACTGACAAGGGGAACTCAAAATCAAACTTTCTGCAGAATTTTCCCTTTCTGCAACAACAACAACAAAAAAGACTATAAATGACTCACAGCTATTGAGATTTAGAGACCGTCATCCTTAAAGTCCAGTGAGCTCTGTTGAAACAGTAAACTCTGTGGGTTGTCATGACCTGGCTAGTAATGCATCTGGCAAGTGCGCTGTCAAGCACCAGGCTAAAAGCAGCAGAAATCAAGGCTACAGGATGATCAAAGAATTTCTAGTCTCCGTTTTGCTGTGATCACCATTTTTGTCTTTGGTTTTGTAACAGAACTTGTAAGAAGACAGCGGAGAAGCTGCTGGAAGCCAAAATCATGTCGCAGTGCTGGTCTACACAGACAGCGGCTGTGAACCCACATTTTGTCCAGTGTGTGCACAACAGACAGTGGCTGGATTAAGTAATGAAAAAAAAAAATGGGTTTTTTTTTTTCCCTCAAAATAAACAGCGAAGTTCTCAATTTGTTGTTTATGCATTTCACAGCTTCAGCTGTTCTCTGGCAGTGTTTCTACCTGACGAGGTCCACCAAAGTTTACCGTGAAGATGACTTTCCTCATAAAATTCCAAAAGTGAGATATCCCTTCCTGGTTACTCAATATCCAGTTCCCCAAGCAAGAAACAGAGGGTTTAAATCATCAGTGGCACACTGGGACTTCAGAGAAATTAAGCTAAGCAGTTTTTTGACATGCCTCAGTCGCCAAAAGAGTTTGCATAAAATGCATACCAATAATGAATGCTTTCATAGACTCATCCATCATTGCAAACAGGGATTGAATGCATCTGTTAATTTATTTGCAATGAATAACCCAATCTGTTCAGGACAAAAAGAAGGACTCACTGCACTGTTTTTTTCAGCCATTAAGTATTTCCCTTTTACATCCCCCACAGCTCATTAGTACCTACAAAGTCAAGACACCACGACAGAACCAACCCCACCAGCAGTTGTGTTGCTAATGCACAGCTCGGCATCAAAGCTGCAGCTCTCCTGCATGTTTTCTCAAATCCAGTTTAAAGTTGTAGCATACTTTATTAGCTGCAGACAGAATATTTAAATTCAAAATATTTTTTTTTTTTAAGTTTTGCCTTTTGAAATGGCAATTGGCAATATTCAAGCCACATGTTAGCCACTTGTTTTGAGGACAGAGGGTGTACCTTAGTACAAACCTTTCTCTGTTTCTTGAAAAAACAACAATAAAACACCCTGTGCCTTTTATCCACATCTGGCTGCAGCAAAAACAGTGACCCATGGAATTCAAAATTTCATACTTCACTGCTGCAGGCGAAGTCCAGAGGTTATTCTTGCTGTGTTTGTGAAAGATATAGCGCTGTCAGAAGGAGAAGTGCTTATTGAAAAAACACATGGGGTTTCTGTTTCCAAAAATTATGGAATTAGCCAGCGATAAGAGACTTTTTAATGCCCTCTAGCCATTCATGGGACTTAATAGGGAATGGCTTAGTTAATTACAAGGCAGTCCATGTCAGATCTTGTGCATGGAGAGTGCCACCACCACAGCTCGGCCAATCTGTGTTGCAGAAGCGATATCTCTCCAAGGGTCTGCAATTCCAAGGGAATGGTTAGACATAAATAATGAAATTATGGTAACCTTGAATTTAACCTTACGCTAAAGATGTTGTAATACCGTACTGACTCAAGCTTCCTGCAAATTCAAGGAGTAAAGAACCTGTCAGTAGGAGGATGATGAATTTAAGCTGTTTATCCAATGCCACCACCCAAAGATCACCCTTCTGCATTCCTGAGGATCATGAACATAAAATTTGGTGTGAATTGAGAAGCTGGGAGTCATACGCAAATCTATATTCATCAAAGCTCTTCCTTTGTCAGACAAAGCAACCTGCTATAGTTACTATAAACCCTACTTGTGAGAAGTATCAGTCCAAAGACCACCATTATTATTCTATCATCCCTTTAACTCATAACTGGAGGTTCCCAAACTCACCACTCCTGTTGCTGTCCTTTGGCGAAAGGGGTTCCCCACATGCAAAGTTGGGCATTTTTTCAGATAAAAATGTACAGTTGGGTGAACACAACTCTGTGGGAACTGAGAGGTGAAAAACCTCTGTCACCTTCACATTCCCAAATGAATTTTCCCCCATTTAAGATACAGAAGGATGATGGACCAGTAAAGTAGGCAGTTGTCCTTTGTTCTAGTGGGATTCAGGATCATGTCCTGTGGGAGAGGTTGTGCTCCAGGAGCAGCAGGAACAATGCAAGCACAGGGTAATCCTTCCACTTCTGGCAGGCAGGAATTCTCCTCTGCTCAGGTCCTTGAGCATCTAGAAGAAAAACTACTGCAATGTGACTGATAGCAGCAGTTCTGTACAGCAATGAGCCTTTGGCGCAGGAGGGGCAGGCCAGGAAATGTATTTCTGCACAATAAATGCAGATAATTGGAGACAGTTGTAACCAAATCCCTCTTCTATTTATTTTCTACTACTTGTTTTGGGAAGAGGCAGCAAAACAAAGGCAGTGGCCATGGGCAATGACCTGGCTCCCAGGGCAGCCCTTCCACTGCGGTGGGGACCCTGCACGGAGATGCCAGGTGAAGTTGGGAGACTGCAGCACAATGTCAGAGGACAATGAACTGCCCAACATGAGCAGGTCCATGCTGCCCTTTTCCCTTGCATATCTGCTGCAAGATCAATATGCTGCTCCTTCGAAGGGAAATGTCTGATTCCCAAATCTGGTTTTGGCTGGCATGCAAACCCCATCATCTTTCATGTGTGTGTGTGTTGGGGGGAGGGGGGGATGACTTTACAACTTTAATGATTGCAAAAGGATATTCATCTGCCAGCAGTACCTTTAGGAAGCATATTTCCTTCTGCCTTGCATGTGATTTGATTCTGAAAAACATTTGGTTGACATCTTTCTTTGAAGCTTCCCAACCATCCTACGTATCTACAAAACCCGAACAGTAAACCATTGACAGAACCACGGTTTCACAATATTTTGATTAAGGAACAACTCATCCTCTCTGCTTTGATGATCCTGGAGGCAGGATTTCAGCACTGAGATGGCCATTGGACCATGTCCATTTAAAGGGATGATGATGTTTCTTTGTGGCCTGATCTCAGGAAAACACCCTGAAAGCAAAGTATGAAATAGGTATTTAAATGCTTTCCTTTCTTGGTATAGATTTAAGGCTCTTTAAGTCCTTTCCTCTCTTATCACCATAAAGTCTCAGCATGTGCTGTAATAACTACACTGAATATGTTGCAAATAGATGCAGAATAAAGGTGGTATCTTTATGCTAGCATGTACCTGCTTACCAAACATTATGCACTACAATAACCTTTGCGTTTCAAACAGTGGCAAATGAAACAAAACAGCGTACCAAGTTAAAAACCACTTTGTATATATAGTGTTATTGGCATTCCTCTCGGAAGGAGGGTCTGAGTAACCAACTCCCTACTTTTTCTTTTAAACCCCAAGACAAGTAATGCATTCTATCATATTAGTCATATGGGAGCTATAGTAGAAGTATTTATTTCCATTTGGATTGCCTAAGAGTTAACCTAGGAGAAAGACAGAGCATACTGATGACACCAAGCCCATGTAGATAAGTATCATATGCTTTCCAGCTCCATCACATTTGGTTTATATCAGCAGTGCTAAATTCCTCCATAATTCTCAAAATTGCATTCCAACTGGTTGACATCCACATTAGCTGGATGTTAATCCAGTTAAAAATAAATGCAAATTTTGAAAAGAAAATGAACTCATACGTGCTTGGAAAACAAACTATTCCCAGTTTGCTGTCATTTGGGAGACATCAGCACTCTTTCTTCCCTGTTTCTTTCAAGACCATTTGAAAGGGGTGCCTGAATAAAGTATTTTAAAACCAAAAAAACCCAAGTGAAAATGCAAGAGATTCCTCTCTTGACTGATCAGCTTCTCTGAAGGTCACCTTCATCCTCACCTACAAACCAGATCCTGTGGTTTGCACAGCAAGCCAAGGGAAATGGCCTTACCACCCACCAGGGTCTCTATCACCCACCTTTTGAGGGTTCCCAGCTGCGTCGTCACAGCTCCAGTTGCAGGGAAATGTGTTTAATGAGACGAGATTTCCTGGTGCACTGCCACCATTTCTAGACAGAAATGTAATCAAACTGGCATCCTTGCTTCCCCTTTCCCCGCCTCTTGGTCTGCTTGCCCACCTTTACAGCCACACTCTCTTCCTAGGGTTACCTATACTAGCACCATCTGGTGAGTCCCAGAGATATTACAGGCTTATTAAGAAAGTCTTAAAACTGTGAGTGGAAGCAGCAATGATGCAGGGGAATTCAGTCCTGCATGGTCTCCAAGGAGAAGCTCCTGGTGATGACAGATGAGCCTGGTCCATACAGCACTTGCCCCCCAGCCTTATTTACTTGCCTGGTTCGTTCCTTGAAGCTCCCAGGCTTCCCATGCAATAATGTACAGTGGCATTTCCATAAGCCTGCAAGGGGGCTGGCCCATGCTGGGTTGGAGTCTGTGTCCCTGATTACAAGAGCTTTAATGTCCATTTCCCCACTCCTTTGATCCTGTCCATGGCATGCAGAAGAAAGGAAAATCTGGCTTTTGTCTGAAGCACATTTAACCCCGCTGCCCAGAAACGGGACCTTGTCAGTCAGTGGATTTCATGGGTGGATGAATGAGATCACAACAGTCTTCAGTTCATTAAAAATAAAAGGCCTTAGTAGCAGTTGCTTTAGATCTATTAGGAAATTAATGTATTTAATGTCAGACCTTAATGGCAACAGAACACGGTATTATTACTTTTGTAAGACAAATATAAGCAGTAGCTAAATAGCTCATCAGCTCCTGAGATAGGGTGGATTTCAGATGTGCTCCTGTTGCCCAGCTGGTATGAAATCCCCGATAATAGACCACAGATGAAACCACTGCAGCCAGGGGTAGAGCGGGTGTGCTGTTAAATTGCTCTGCAAGCAGCAACCTGGACGATGGGATCACATGTCCTTGTCTCCAGCCAGGATTTTCAGAGGAGTTTGATGTCAGGAGCAAAGCCTGACCACTTGCTTGCTTCTTTTTTTCCCCCCTCACTCTAGGAACTTTCAGAATCCAGCCTGAATTCAAGACTTTGGTATGCTCTTCTTTAAAGAAATGACGCATTTGTCAGAGAAATGCATGTGTCCACATCTCTGTTTAAAGTAGTCACCCATCAAAGTCTGAGCCATGCTGGGATAGTTTCCCAGCAAACCAGTGATGTTTTTGAGCTGGGGGGTGGGCACATTTAAATACAGTACTCCAAAAACTTGCTCTGTCACTTGTCTGCAGCATGACATCCCCTCCTGAGAGAGAATTGTGCTGAAAGTGAGATAGAAGAGGTAAAATTGAGGCCTCTGAACTTTTAGTACCGAGATTCAGTGCCGGAAGAAAGACCAAATGCTCAGTGTATTATTTGCTGCTATTCCAGGAGTGCTGTGCGCCTGGTCTGGGGGGGTGACTGGAGCAAGTTGCCTTTAAAATACATCCAGGGCATGCTGTTGGACTTCTCCTCCCCTGAACCTATACTGTTGCATGATCTCACATATCCAGTACCACAGGCATGAAGCGCAATGCTGGTATCAAAGCAGGGGCAAAGCAACAACAGCTACATTTCTGGGGCTTAGTTAATGTCCCATTCAGGTCCCACCAGAGCCACCACACCGCATGTTTGAAGAGCACCCTCAGCTCTCCCAGCACTTGGCACTGCACTGCTGGTTCGCATTGTATTCAAAGTCACAAAAATAAAATCAGACCCTCAGCGCTCATCAGAAGCAAAGGTTATTTCCTTTCTCGTGCCATGACCACTCCATGGCAAGCATGGAATTTCCCTGTGCTAAACTCTCTGCTGGTGTCAAGGTAAATGAGCAAACAGCTTGTTACCAGTAGAAAAACTGGGGAAAATCTCCATGGTTTGTCTGTAATAAACAGGCTGGAAGCAAGGGTCAAAAGCAGTTATGGGCAAGGCTGGAATAATCTCTGTGGCAGATACCTGCCCATCTGAAATTCTCTGGCTTGATAGCTACATGCTGTGTGCACCCACGGGGAGTAAGCAGCTTCTTCCTGACCAGCTGGCTGATATAGTCATCTATCAGATAAAGAGAAACCCAGGTATATCCAGCAGCTGGAATTAAAATACTTGCAGCCAGAAACTAGACATGTTTTGAGACGTGAGTGTAATTATCCACTGGGGCTCTCCCAAGGGATGTGGTTGCCTCTTCATCACTTGAAGATTTCCAACCAAGCTTGGGTGTCCGTCCCAGAGCATCGTTACAGTCCTGCATGTGGGCTCGATGCAGCACTGCAGAAGACGTAGCCGGCGAAGAGCCTTGTGATCTTAAAACAGACAGCTCTAGGAGGGATCACATCTCAGAGTTCATGTCTTGATATGTCAGCATTGAACTGAGCTGGCACTCAAATCGTCCCAGCAAATCCACCAAGTGTTAACGTTTATTGATGTTAATTAAGACACTGAAGGGATGACCGCAGAAATGCTGTGGTTATGCAAGCAAAAATCAGCCTGGCACTATGCAATAGGCTTAAAAAGGCACGATGCCTAATCCTTCGTGTCCTCCTACCTACTGTGTCTGAATCGGGGTGAAAAGGTGTCTGTCGGTGCCTGCTCTTTGCACTCACATAGGTTTTTCACTGACACACAGACAGCATAGCATCTCCCCTCTGTGCTTTAATTGCAAATAGCTAAAACATCTGATTCATACTTAGCCTAATTATATTAATCCTAAAACAAATAATCCCAGCTCTTATGCTGTCAGCATGTAATTTTGCCGTTATTTCGAAATCACAGAAAATGGAGCAGGGAGGGAGCTCAGAAGGTCACACGGTGTGACTAAGTGCCAAAAGCTCTCTGAACAATTCCTGTGAGGTTGAGGTGCCCCATGCAGCTGCCTTCGTACCAAACAGCAGTGGCAAAATCACAGACTGCCCCAAAAAAATCCACGCGGGATCATCCCTACCTTTAACCTAGATCTCTTTTGCTACAGATTAAGCAATCTCTTTCCTCATTCCTTCATGGACACAAAGCCAGTTTAGTTGTTTCCTCTCTATTTAATTTTTTGAGTTATATCATGTCTTTCCCCTCTGTCCTCCTTGCCGAGGACAGCACGAGCTCAGTTCTTGCCATCTCCCTGCAGCAATCACGTTTTCTAGGTCTCTCATCATCCTTTGCTGAGCTCTCTCCAGACCTTCCTTGAAGTCTGAATTGGAAAATCTGGACCATTCACTGCGGCTGAGGCTTTGCCAGCCCCGAGCAGAGCTGAACCTATAGGTGTCTGTGAGTGAGGGACAGACACGTATACAGCATGTGACATTCTGGTTTACCCACTCCAGAGCCCTTTCTGTATTTTATACAAGCCATTTGGCATACAGGACTGTTAATGTGGCATTTCTGGGACACTCATCCCAGTCTGTGACCCATTTCAGCCCTTTTCTGCAGCAGGCTCTCGGTTCCTTGCCCATTCTCCCCACTCGTCCTAGGGAAGTGCCAGGTTTTGCCTTTTTCCACACTATATTGCATCCTTTTAATTTCTATTTTTATTTTTAATTGCGCAGATCATTTGGGGCCCTAGTCTTGCCCATGAAAGGGCTTCCAACACCTCTTGCCTTGTCATCACCCAAACATTGTAGTTTAAAATTATTCCAGGTACAAAGGAAAATTATTTTGTTTTGTTGTTATTGTTGTTTTTTAATACGTCAACAAAGAAATAACCCAAACAAACACTTTCTGGATTTCCAAACCACCCTGAGTGCTAAATGTGGATATACCAGTGACAAAGGTAGATTTTCTCAAAACTTATCCAGTACCTTCAGGCTTTGGCTTCCTCTGATGGAAACACTGGAAGAAACGATTTTATTTATAGTAGTTCATTATTTCCACTTTCTTTCCCAGCTTTTACACACTCTGAAAAGTTTTGGACATGTTATTTAAGAGACAACCTCAACTTAGTTTTTATTTTGCTATTATTTATGTGCTGTGTTGAGTTAAGCTTAATACTGGCGTAGTGTGAAACTAGGATAAACTCTGAAATGAATTGCAATGCCTGCATAGACATATTTAATTTTAATATAAACAGCTCAGCAGAATGGATCTGGCCAGACTTAAAGGTTTTCTCTGCTGCTTTTGGAGCTACCTCAAGTACAGGAGCAGTTTAGGAACAAGAAGTAGTGTCTTAGCTCAGACGAATCGCTAAACTTCATGACCTGGGCTATTGCTGGACACCTCATCGTGGATATCTCTGCCCAGCCCTGTCCTTTAAAGCTGTCTTAAAGGGATTGGGATGAATTTGGAGCACAGAGGCAGAGCAGGAGAGTTTGCAAGTGAAAGAAAATAGAGCCAACTATGACATTAGAAACACAACCAGGGCGTAAGTGTTTGGAGAATGAGATCTTTAAAAACAATTGTGGTGCTGTGCTCTCTGAATTACTAGTCCCAATGATAGGAAAATGTGTCTTATTTCAAGCCTGGACTAACCCTGAGGACTGAGGGCTGTTGCAACAGGGCCCCATTCTCCCTCAGTGATCAACAGGATTAAGGAGGACTTCTCCACCACTGGGAGATACAGACCCCCTGTGTACACAGAAAGACAATAGTCCTTGGCTAACACAGCAAAACCCACTCAAAAGCCTAAGAGTTTCCAAACCCTGATCAAACACCTCATGTGCATTGCCAAAGAAGATCTCAAACCACCTGGGATTCTGCATTAATTTTCTTTAGCTCTCCTGCAACCATCAGGGCACTAAAATTGCCAAGAGCTTCACAGCAAGTACAATAATTTCTGAGCCTGCTTTTGAAATAAAACTGGATCTGTTTATGAAATGGATCATGTGAAGTGCCAGCATGTGATGGGCTTTTCAGCTTTGTGATCCATCCACCAGGCAGAAGCAACACTAAAGCAGCATCTGGTAAGAGAAAAGTAAGGAAAATTAAATAATGTAGTACTGTGCTTGTGAATCACTGCTACACTATGGGGTTAGGTACACAGAAGAATAAATACACATATTACACAATCATACAACGGTTAAAGATCATCAAGTTCCAACCCCCCTGCCATGGGCAGGGACACCTCCCACCAGACCAGGTTGCTCAAAGCCCCATCCAACCTGGTCTTGAACATCTCCGTGGATGGGACATCCACATCTTCTCTGAGCAACATGTTCCAGTGTCTCACCACCCTTGCAGCAAAGAATTTTTTCCCAATATCTAATCTAAATCTCCCCTCTTTTAGTTTAAAACTATTACCTTTCTTCCTATCACTGCATTCCCTGATAAAGAGTTCCTCTCCATCTCTCCTGGAGGCCCCTTCAGGGGCTGGAAGGGGCACAAAGGTCTCCCCGGAGCCTTCTCTCTCCAGGCTGAACAGCTGTAACTCTCTCAGTCTGCCTTCATAGGAAAGCTTCTCCATCCCTCTGATCATCTGTGAAGATCATCTCCATGGTCGCCTCTGGCCTCGCTCCAACGGGTCCAAGTCCATGAGCAGGATGCATCACTGCAGACGGGGTCTCACCAGAATGGAGTAGAGAAGTAGAATCAGTAAAAAGGCCGAATCAATATTACAGTCAAAAGAAAGAAATTTTTCCAAAGCAAAAACCACCATCAGAGCTCCTGGGTTGTGGCTGAGCTTCTCAGAGCTATGTTGCCTGGCTCTGCAGTGTTGTGTTGCAGCACATACATCTCAGCATCTGTCCTATGGGTTATTAACCCAAACCAGCGCCAAACCCAGCCAAACTGCCCTGCTTTCCTGGCTACATATAAGAACTGGCCAAAGCTTAACAAGCACTTACCACACTTTTGATGTACAGCCATAACCCAGGTCTGCCTAGTTTGCAAAGCTGAGTGAACTCCTAGATGGACTGGGATGAGTCTCATGTTTCCCACCACCCAGCACTAATACTAATCCTCTTTGAAATCTTCAGACTTTACCACCCGAAAAAATTCAGCCTTGTGATTTTGGTTTTTCTCCCTTTGTGCAATAAGAGTATATCCCAGAGCTAAAAGCAATGTTTTTTTTCCAGGAAACAACAACAAAACCAAAAAGTCTTAATTGAATTAATCAATTCCATGTGCATATCTAAAAGGACATTCATCTCAGCAGTTAATTGATGTACAACTCAGTGAAACCTACTCCCATCAGAGCTGGCATAGCCTTCTGGGCTGGGGTTTCTCATAGATGCTTAGGCTCCCTGTGCCTTAGAACCCATAAACGCTGCTGGAGCATGTCACAGCTAAGAGAAGGAGACTTTGAGTTCTGGAAACATGTATGTGGGATGGGAAATCCCTGCTGACCCACTCAAGTGCACAAGCGCTGTGTCCTGAACTGCCTCAGCCTTCCCTGAGCTTCTCTGCATGGCAGAGCACACAGCCAAGGTAAATGCAAAAGCTAAGAGTGAAGCTCTGTTTTGGGATTCATCAAGGTGAGATGCTTTCAGGGTGATGCGAAAAACTGATCTATGCAGGGAAGTATGCGTAAGAACAGAGATTATACCTGCAATTATATCAGGTGGGAGAAAAAAGGCAAGGCAAAGGGCAAAGAGCCAAGATCAAGGAAAAAGTACATCCCTGTGGTAAATTATTGTGCAATTAGGTATGTGTGATAGGTAGCAGATGAGGATCTATCTTGCTGTGAAATGCTGTAGCAAAGAAACCCTAAAAGCCCAGTAAACTGTTCCCATATGACAGTCCCTAAATTCCTAGACATGACCCATGTTTTGTCTTCAAAGATACATCTGTGGAGTGCACGAGTCTTTTTTCCCCTGTCACCATGCTTGAAAAATCCCCACTCATGCTGCTGTATTAAGGCAGTCACGATGCATTCATCAGGAATGTGTTTGCGTGCTGTCGTCTTCCCCGGTAGAAAAGCATTTTTGGGAGGCCAGGAGCACAGCCTAGAACTGAACGCTGGATGAGAGCAGTCCATACTGAACAGAAGGCATGAACCCATATTTCTCCACCACGACATAATCTCTTGTACCACTGGGGATTTGCTTTTCCCCTAACCACCCCCTAATTAATGCTATTAGGATTATTCTAATTCCATGCCTGCATCGCAGTCCGAGCCTAAGCCTACTTCCACAGACATCAATGGCAAACTTGCCATTTATTTCGATAACAGCAGGATTGGGCCACAATTATCTGCCTTCACCTGAATTTTGGCATGCAAGGGAGTCAAAGATTCTCCATCTCTGGTTTTGCTCTTTGCCTTCCCCTGCCAGAAGCTGTAGGTAGGAGGCCAAAAGGGTTGCACCTGAAATGCCACCAAGAGCTGCTGCATACGCCCTGCATAGTCCATAGCATGAAAAGGGCATTTTAAGAGAGGTATCATTTAATAAGAGCATAACCCTGAGGGTGGAGGGGGGGAACTTCACAAAATTAATAACACAGGAAAGGTTTGGCACGGACCCAGAAGCATGCCACATTTTCCAGGGATGTGCCTCCCATATTCTACAGAAAACCAGCCTGAGCCCAAACTTTGCCGTCTCTGCTTTGATGTGGGCGATTGGTGTGCCCACAATTTCTCCTTCCTGCCCAAACACTGCTGCACGTTTACCAGGGCAATCCAGCACTACCGAGTGGTAGAATTCACCAATCTTCCCTTTACTTCTCCCACACTGGTTATTTTGAGGGATCTTACTGGCTTCAGGAGGTAGCAAGTGTGCTTGAGGCAGCAAAGGGAGATGATCGAAACCCTGACTGGCGTCTTCAGGCACTGGCATGTCAGTCCCAAATACAAACAACTTTGCCATGTCCTGGTGCCCTGGTATATCAGTTTATAGTCTTCTCTTAGCCTTTTATTTTTTATTCAATTTTTATAAATATTTGTAGGATTGATTTTAATGAGAGAAACCATTTATTTTCACCATTCTGGTCTTCCAGTGGAGCCAACAGAAGGGAGTTTGCACGTCTGCAGCAAGATCTGAGTTGTTCTTTCATTTGCTACACCATCATGAAATAATAAAATGTGTTTGTTGAAAGAAGAGAGTCCAACAATCTCTGCAAAGGCAGCTCGTTAGGGCCGACTCGCCTTTCTCAGCGTCATCGACGCAGGGGAACTCGAGCGAAGTCAAATTGTGGTAAATTGGTGTGAATTCTGTGTGACTGTCAAACAAATTGACTTTTGAAATGGGTGGTTTTCTTCTTCCCACAAATGGCATTTTTCCTTCTCTAAAATCGCTTTCGTTAAACCTTGCTGCCGAAATGTGCTTGGTGTTTAATAATAGATGCATTGCATGTTTAAAAGCACCTGATTTAATTAGATTAGTTCTAATTCTACTGAGATGTGGCAAATTTGAAACAAGTATCTCAGAACTTTCTTGTTGAATATCAATGAAACCGAGGGTGTCAGATTCTCTGCCCTGTGGTGGTGGCAGAAAAAGGGATTCAGGCCCAGAGGTTTCTGATATATTTAAGAGATTTTATGGCTAGATTTTCGTCTCACTTCTGGTTTTTGCACCCTAGAAGCCAGGAGACAAACCTCTTTATAAAAGAGGGGAGATCAAGCCTGGGTTAAAGAACCAGATGCCATTTATTCCCAGTCTGGCAAGTGACCCCAGAGTATATGGTCAAAAGTGTGAATAAAACGACACAGACCTCCTCACCAGAGACCACTGAGTCTGTTTATTTACTCAGCTTATACAGTCCTTTTTTATACTTGGATGCATATGAGTAACAACAAAATTTTAAGTCTGTGCCAGCTGGTTTCTTTAAGACTAACTCCTTTTACTCCCAGGGCATGTTGAAAGGAATGGAGACGCCTTCCCACCATGAAAGCAACCCACCCACCAGTCCCCATCAGAGAGCCTTGGTCCCTCTTATCCTGACCTTGTTTCTTAATGAACTCTCTCCTCTCTTTTAAACACTCTGCAGAAGATGTCAAGGTACTGAAAGGCCTTTACACAAATGACCAGATATATTTTCGTAATTTCCATGGGCTTTTTACATTATACTTCCCATAGATCTACCATGGTATGAACTGAACTGGGGCTTTCCCAGAGTTTTTCTCCTGCCTTGAACACTTTTGTTCCACTGCATCCATCATTCTAGTCAACACATCTCCTCGTTCTCTTTCTCCTGTGCTCCTCACCTCTCCCAGTATATCACCATCCCACCATCTGTCCTCCCCAGACCTTTCTTTTCCAATGCCAAACCCTGGGTCCTGGTAATGATGCTGTGCTGGAAAGAGAATAGCTTTTAATATTTGGCCTTTGCGAAATCTTATGGGATTTACAGGTTTTAAGTGAGCAAAGGAAAGGTACAATTATCAATATCTCTTACATTTGTCAACCCCTTTTATGCATCTACACTTTACTGGTTTGTGTTCTCTGCATGTGGGAGGATGCACCCTTTTTCCTCCTCTAAACAAGGGAAGAGTCTTGGTGCCACACTCTCTTTTCAATTTGTTACATAGACTACTTTATCTAGATGACTTACAGCAGTTATGAGATCTGGAGATTCGTCCTGGACAAACTATTTCATTCCATATGTTTTTCTGATTATTTTGTCTGGCAATCCCAGAAGCCGACTGAAGCCCCAGGTCTTTCTGCGGACACTCCCTGTCTGCTTGGTCCTTGGTGTGACAGGCATCATCTGCCCTCACAGCACATCCCATTCTGGCCTTTCTGCATCATAGAATGAGACCGACAGGGCAAGGGGGGAGATGAAAGCAGCCGGGCATGACCCACCTTGGTGTCTCCCACCCACACTGTGGGGGAGCATCCCTGGCAAACTCATTTTGCTCAACAACCAAGTAAGATAACTTGATTGTGGTTCTTCAGTGGAGTAACACAGACCATAAGCAAAAATGCCCAGCCTTTCAGGAGGGTGCACACAACACTGTCACGGTCAGGGTGAAGCTGGGAAAAACACCTCAGTGAAGCATTAGAGGAACTTGCGTTCACCAACCCTCACGGCCAGAAAAGAGATGACCTGAACCTTTTTGTTTCCACTTACCCATCATTTACTAATCCAGAGTTTCTAACATGTGTAATACTCTGCTTTATTACCCTGCATTAGCCTGAGCTTATAATGAACATGATCTGAGATATACATGGTGCAGCTTCTTATGAACAGCTCTGATTGACGGTGCCGTGCAGTGATGACAGCGCTGTGTTTTGCTTTCATTTTTGGAGACTAAGTGGCTTACATGTGGTCCCATTTAAAGGATGTCTGGGTGGCAGCTGCATTCTCCTATGTGCTTATGAGAGGGAAATGGACGTTTCAGTCCTGAAATACTGTGAAAAAAGGGGTTATGTAAAAAAGCTGCATGCGGCCATTGAAGGGGGAAAAATATCCTCTCCAGACAATGTGACTTCCTGTTTACAAATATTTTGGACACCGCTCTAAAACGTCACACAAGATTTTTGATGCTTTCCAGAGCAGTGTCCAGCTTGGGATCGGGATGATTTGCCCTCGGAGAATGAGACTTCTTTGAGGCTGTACATCTGAAATTGCCAGTCTGTTTCCCACATTTTAGCCTCATTAAACATGGAGACCTCATGTTTAGGGAAGCTGAGCCTGTGCCCATGCGAGCACCCTTCCAGTGAGGGGGGCCCTAGACTGGGAGGCAGCTATTTACATGGACATAGCTGTGATTTCTTTCTTCTCCATTTGCAGATGATTTGCAATGTAAAAACAATGCAGCACTGGAGAAGATCAAATCCGTATACTTGTTGTAAAGGTAAGGTGGGAAAAAGCAATTCTGGTTCTGAATGCAGGAGAAGGGATCATCCCACTCAGTTTCTGGATGCAAAGAGCGGAATGTCCCTAGACTGGGAAACGTCAGCAGCCATGGCTGTCCCATGAAATGCCTCTCTTCATCAGGACCAATGGATATTTCTTTCTATTACTGTGTAAAGGTATTTTAAAGCTCATGTGGAAGCCAATGGGGGGAGCTATAAACACCCCCTGCAGTTCTTCCTATGGACCATGGTTAAATAGGACCCTGACAGCGTATATCTCTTCTCTTTTCTTGGATGCTGGCAGGCAGAGGGTTTTTTCCCTTTTCTTTTTCCATGGCACAGACTGTCCTCACAGCTCAGCACTCATTTTCAGAGGGGAAGCCAAGGGCAATTGAGGAGGTCTTGTTGTGCTTTGGCACCAAACAGCAGAGCTGAGGAGCGGGTGAATAAGCAAATGAGTCCTGCCAAGACAAAATGGTCACTTTAAGTGGAGTTGTGGCCTCCAGTGACAAAGTACAAGGAGGCTGCCAACAGAGGGCTGACACAGCAAAATGTTGGTTTATTTATACATTTCAGCGTATGCCGAATGCATGCACTGTACTATATTCCCTGAGGCAAGAAGTTGCAAGGGGGAACCATGTGATAAATAATATCATCTGTAAAGCACACATGCTAGGGCTGCAGATCAGAGACACTGATTACCCAGGAGAAAATCTCCCAAGGGACACCCAGAGGTCCCTACCTCCTGCTTAGGAATCAGAGGTTGACACTACAAAGAGTCGGCATATGTAGTATTTATTTACATCTGGTACTTTGGGGGAAAATGGGCTGTAGGAGCCCCTTCCATGGTCTTCCCACCCTTGGTGCTGGATGTGGACATGAACCACTAAGCTCCTTCTTGCACCCGCCACCATCACTCAAAGCACCCACGGATGGACTGCTCTCCCCTGTGACTGCAAATCTGAGCAGCCCTGCTGAGCCCCTACCATCAAAAGCCTCTCATATCTGGGATAAATTCCTTCTCTTTTCAGCCACCTCTGTCATACAATATCCCTTTCTCAAAGGGGAGGGATAGGGAAGATTGGGATTTATGTTTGTGTTGTTATTTTGGTGGTGGTTGGACTAGTTACTCTGATAAGCTGTGTGCATGAAGTAGATAACATGAACACTTGTCTTCAGCATGAGCATTCACTGTTTGGATCATTTTCGTGGTACTCCATAGATAATCAGAAGACACAGTGTCCATACAAGCTAAATTTGACTATTTTTTCTTTTTTTTTTTTTTTCTTTTTCTCCCCAGTACTAGAAGACAGGCACAGAGAGGAGAAGACCTCTCTCAGGCTCCTTGCTTCTGTCTGCTCCCTAAATAACACATTAATCACCCGGACAATGCAACTGAACTCCAGACTGCTGCCTTCTGCCTTGAAAAATGCACTATCATTTCTGAAAAATGAGTATCTGAGAAGCACAGTCATTGTCTTTGTGTTTTTCTGAAATGTGATGTAGTCCGGAGAGTCTCTCCTCTTGGGAGCAATGATGGAGACTAAGGTTTTTTTCTGAAGAATGCATAAAATCTTCCCTGATGATGAGCTGAGTAAGAGCGTGGTGCTAATTCCTCCACCACACCTATCCCAGATGAACTTTGTGTTATGGTATAGACAAGTCCTAGTTTTATTTTTTAAATTGACTTTTGACATTTTTCGCCCTGACCCCATTACATTTCTGCCCACACCACCATTAAAGGGTTATCTAATTCCACTCGAGGACTTGTGGGTTTCTCAAAGTACATAAAATACCAGCCTGAGATGAATTGTGAATAGTCCAGGTGGAGTATTAAGCTGCGTATGAAGAAAAAGTCTGTCTTCTGATAAATCCCAGAACCAGCCTGGCAACGTTATTGACAGAAAAATCAAACTGAAGAAGGGACTGTGTTGCATGGGGAGGGTCTCAGCCACAGCAAAACACCATGGTGCTCACTCAGAGGAGGAGAAATAAGGCCTCAGGGTGTCCAGAGGGACCTTGGTGGCCATGGGCTAGCTGCAGAATGGCCAAACAGAGAGCAATCAAGGAACCTGCCCTCCTCACAGAAGGAATAAGAGGAGCCAAACTGAAAATTAATTTCAAAAACTGAGTTTTCCTCCAGGTCACAGAAAAGATCAATGGGAAAAAAACCTCCTGCAAAAGCATTGCCTTGCTAAAGGTCTGCTGGGGTCAAGGAAAGCATATTTCTGCATGGCATTAGAGTGTAGTATCTGGTGAGAAAGGGAGATAAGAGTGAAAAAGAGAGAAGGAAGAGGCACAGGGGAAATTTGGAGGCTGACACTGTCTCTTGGAGGTCCTGTTTGCTCCCCTGGGGTCTGTGCTCCGGGTGATGGAAAAAGCCACACAGCTCTCGCCTTCCATCTACCAGGGCTGCAAGTCTTAATATAAGATGGCAGCTAAAATTGCTTCCTCTAGGCTGTGACAAACCCACTCAGCTCGCTCCAGGGCAGGAGACTGAGACTTTTTGCAGCGAAAGTCACTTACTTTGAGTGAAAGGCTGCTGGAGTAATAGACAGCTGATTTAGCCTGTTGCCCTTTTGCAGAAGAAAAGAAGTAGCCAGGAAAGAAAATATATTAATAACAACATAGTATCTGTAATAAAGGGAGACAAAGGGAGGCAAATGGAGCCATTAAATGGAAGCTACTGAGTGGGTTTTGTCATCTTTGGAGTATAGAAGTTCCATCTAAACATGAGGAGGAACTTCTTTCCTTTGAGGGTGGCAGAGCCCCGGAAGAGGCTGCCCAAAGAGGTCTTGGAGTCTCTGTCTGGAGACATTCAAAATCCGCCTGGACACCTTCCTGTGCAAGCTGCTCTGGGTGGGCCTGCTTTGGCAGGGGGGTTGGACTAGATGATCTCCAGAGGTAATTTCCAATCATTCTGTGATCCTGTGGTGTTTTCCCCCATGGATGCTCATGCAGTAAAGCCTCTTGCCATGGTGCCGGGCAAGACTTGAGTGAGCTGAGACCTTGTGTCCTTTAGGTGTGTCACGGAAGGCAGCATGGTTATTCCCTGTGGTGCATCACACCCCCAGGTGACTCTAACACCTTCTTCACGGTGTCGGGGAGGCAGCCAGGCGGCACAGGAGAGAGCACCCTTCAGATACACAGACATGTGCTGGGCTGTCGTGACGAGTCTACACCATGACCCTGCCACGTCTGCCTCAATCAATCTTCATTTAGCTTTGAACATTGGTAGATGGCTCAGCAGGTTTTGATTATGGCAATGCAATCAGGACTAGTGATGAGCTGTGGAAAATTCCACACACATACACACACACCCACCGCCTGCCACCCTTATCTCTTTAAACCGACACGGCTGGTTGGGCATTCCTGATTTTCACACTCCCATATCAGGCTGGGAAGGCTGACCAGGGACCAGCACGCAAGGAGGGAGCGAGGAATGGATTTTCCTTGCCTTTTCTCCCGTTTAACACTAACAACCTGGTAATGCCTCCCAGCTCGCTCGCTACTTGCTGCAGCCAGGCCTGTCTTTGTGGTTGGTGCTGAAGATTGCCCTGCTGAGCAATTCCGCTTTGTTATTTTAAAATTATAATTAAAATAATAATAATTTTAAAAAAGCCAAAAACGTTACGCATGATTTTTTAGAGCAGGGAAAAAAGCCAGTATTTTCCACATTAGATGAAAATAAGATGCTTACTCTACCAACAGTTATGGGTGTGATGCTGATGCTGGCAAGTGAAGCTTGATGCTCCATGTGAGGCAGGTGGTGGTACTGGTGGTACTTCTGGCCCTAAAATGGATTAAAGACCCCTTTAAAAAATAACATTTTTTCTTTCCCCTGCATCTTAGAGAAAGCTGCAATGAGCTGAAACGAGCTTGGGGAGTACCGGAGGAGTATTCACACCCCTGTGGCTTTGTGCAGCCAGTTCGTCTCACTGCCAGTATTAAACTGGCAGCATTTGGTGGTTTATGGCAATGTCTGTAGACCTCCTGGTGCTGACGTGCTGCAGACCACTTGCTGCCTTGCTGGCAAGTGCTTCCCTGCTGTTTTCCCATCTGCTACACATGGTGGTCAGACAAACAGAAGTTGCCCACTCTCAGCTTTCTTGCCAGCGAGGACGGATGGCTGTGGGTTATTCCCATGGTGCAGAGGGGCTGCAGAGCCACTCAGAACCACCTCTGCTGGATTTTAGCAAGGGGACACCCACCCCCAATTTATGCAGCACCAGCAGTAGAAGAAAGGTTCCTGGTGGAGCAATTCTTGCTTAGGGTGTGGTCAGGCTGTCAAAAAAACCCACTAAAATGCTATTTCACCTAACACTGGGCTTCATCGGCTTGTGTGCAGCACCTTTTGATTCTTGGTCCAAGTTTCAGCAAAGAGAAATACCTCACATACTGGTTATTACCATCATCATAATTTTCTTTTACAGAGTCAAAAGAAACATTGAAGTTTCCCTGAGCTGGGACAGAAGATGCCAGAAGTGCAGCTATTTTAATAGGCAAATATGCAAAATTTCTTAGTTCAAAATTTCTTTAGATATTCTAGTATTTTACAAGACTGATGTGGCTTTAGTCAAATTTGCTGGGTAAAAAACGTACAGCTCCCACAGCCTGGAATGGCAATGTTTTCCTGAGCTCTGAATCAGAGCCCTTGATAACAAGGAGCCGATGATATGTTTGGAGCTGCGGAATCCAGAGGCTAAAGAGCAGCTGCAGACGAAAGGCCAGTTCAGTGTTTCTAGGCCGACCACAAGCTCATTGCAGAGCAAGTCTCATCGTGTTGTTCAGGGGCCAACTCAAATAGAAGCAATAAGCTTCCAGGGAGCCACTCTCAAGAGAATGGAGTGATGCTCAGAGGAAGATGCTTTCTTCATGGCTCTACCTTTCTCCAGGACATCTCCTCAGCTGCATCCATGCTAATGAAAAAGTACCAGAGCTGAGTATCCCACAGGTGCCTGCACTACTCTGTACCTTTCCGTTGTTCACATGCTTCTACTCTACCTTCAAACAGGCTGCCCAGGCTCCTCCAGGGAGTCCAGCAGGAGCAGAGGAAAACACAAATCATGGTCAGGGTAGGTGCCTGATTGCCCACAGACTGGTTCCCTATTTGAGTCCTGGCAGCTGGAGGTCTTCTGAGATTAAAGACTGTCAGTGGCTGAGCTAGGACCAAGGCAAGCACTGGTGTTCTCCTCTCTCCTGTGGTCCATATTGTCTTCATGACCAAATAATTTCCCGGAGGTGAGGGATGCCATCACAGCATGACACATGGTTCCCTTGGTCCTGGCAAAGCTCCTGTGGGAACTCTTTTACCTTGTATGCTTTATAAAAGAATAGTTACTTTTTTGGGGACAGGGGGTATTTCTATGATGCACATACAGGTCTCCTTCCCTGCATTTTTTCTCATGCATGAATGCCCTGGAGGGTCTCAGCCAGGTCAGTGAACACTGTGAAGTCCCCACTTCCCCCACCAGCACTAAGGGTGTTTGAGATATGGAGGGATGCTGTCATCAGGCAGGTTATGGTCCCTAAATTATTTTTGCAGTTCCTAGTGAATTCCTATATTGTCTTCCAGGTACTCAGCCATCACCACTCAATTTGAGCACAAAGTGCTGCTTCACCTTGAATTGGCCCAGATCTGCCTCCTGTGCTCCCCAACCTGTGCCTTTCCTGACGAACATCATGATGATGATCACCATCACAAGGACTCTGTTGCACTTTCTACTTACACTATATAATGACACCTTATTACACCCAGTTTGCACCGATATGCAGGGAAATCTAGAAAATCAAGCCAATCCCCCAACAAGATACTGCTTAATATACTACTAAAGCTGCTTAGGCAGTGTCCTGGAGGTGATGGCTGGATCTGCTCTTTCTACCTTCTCTGGAGTAAATGTAATGCTTCCTTCTCAACACACACAGCCTAGACGGGGCAGAGAAGAGAGGAGTTCATTCCTTCGAGGCCACTTGGCTGCAGGTTCTGAAAAATGCCTGTGATGGTAAGGAAGGAAACATAAAACAGTCCCAGGTGGCACCACAGCTTTGCCAAACCTCGTCTGTTCCCTTCCACACGTTTTGCCACTTTGGTTCTTAAAACCAGCCAGGACGGAATCAAAGGGGCACCCTTGCTGGCTCGGCTGGCTGCCGGCCCTCGTAACTAACCACTTTCCCATTCAAACCACAAATGGCAAGGGTGAAACAGACTTTTCCTATCCTTCTTTTATTTCCCTTTTTCTTCTTGTTCAGCGTGCATGACAAATAATATTTTCAGCTCATCGAGGAAATGACCTCAGATTTTAAGTTCTTTCCTGGGGCAGGTTTGAATATTTAAATATGTGTGTGTGCTTTTCTACTTCTTTCTTCTCTCCTATACATCCGATAAACAGCTTCCCCTCTAGCAATGAGTAGAAGATGATATCATAGCTCAGTGAAATGCACTTGTTGCTTTAGCCCTACGTGTGTTTCTAAGGACTCACTCAAATTTCAGTGAAGCTGGCTCAATTTCAAAGCCTTGGATGATGGATCACTGGGCCAGATTTCTCCTCTTGCTTTTACCATTCCAGAGGTATATAAAGCAGCAAAATTAATAATGCTGTGATTTTACTAGGGAATGCTATACCTTACCAACCCTGCACTCTTGAATGTAGGTATTTACCATGACCGCCTTGCTGGCTCATTTAAGCACTTCCTTTTCTGTAAGGTCTAGATCCTTACAGCAGCTCTGTCAGGTGGCAATACATCCATTTCTATTTTATGGAAGGAAGGAAAACAGCATGATTTGTCACAGGTGTAGGAGTTGCCTCCCTTACCCATAGCTACCCATATTAGCTAGTTCCCATGTTAGTCAATGAAGAGATTCTGCCACCTCCAAGGTGTAGATCACGGTTGAACTCAGTGATCTCAGAGGTCCTTTCCAACCATGATGATTCTGTAATTCTAGCAATGATTATTATTCGGGCTACTGATATACTTACAATAGTCTCTTCTGTTACATTAACTTGGGAATACTATATAGCTCTGCAGTCTTTCATTAGTAATAGCCCTCCCAGGCCAGCAAATGAGTGTTTTATTAAATGACATGTGGCACTTTTTAAAGACTGGTCATCACAAACCTCTTGATTTCTTCTGATCCTCTCCAAAGTCCTTCTACAAACGTGTAGATTATTAAAAACCCTATTTAAGAAAGCCTGACACTTTTGTTTTCTCTTTTTGATGGGAAAGGGAGGAAGATTTGCAATATATTACATCTTCCCTAACGTGACCTGCAATTCCATCATGCAATCCCAAAGGTAAAATACACCAGGGTTCTTGGTGTGCTTTGTCTCAGGGATGTGTATTCAATCTGCACCTTGGTAAAAAAACTTCATTTCTGTAAAGTCTCTGAGCACCTACCACCAAAAAAAAGTCAGAATAACCCTGTTTGAGAGAGATTCTGAAGAAGATGGATCCACAGGAGTGCTAAGGAGGGTTAGATATCAGATTTGCTTCCAAACCTCAGTCAGTGGAAAAAGGATAACATCTCCATGATTATGTGTCTCCAGCCGTTTTGTTAATCCCTTTGCCACATGGATGTAAAGTGCTACTTCCTGCTTCCTCCAGAGGATTCAATCATCTGGTTTGTGCACCGACCACGTGATAAAAAATGTACCTTTCAAGTTAGGGTCAAAATGAAGATATTTAAAGACAGGGAGACAAACTGAGGCAAGGGAAGCTGGTTATAGGAGACTGCTAAAGGCCCACAGATGAGACTGGTTCGTTGGCTTGAGACATGCTATGAATAAAGTTTCAGGGGTTTTTTGTTGTAGCTGATTTTTGGGATGGCTCAAATGCATTTTTTATACGTCCAGGCACCATCGTGCTCCATCCCACTCCTGCACATGCTGCACTCATGAGGCAGAATTTTGAGGCTACTGGGACCTAGAAAATATTTTCTTATCCAAACCATAACTGAAGAAATTTTGCTGCCAGATCACTGCAGCTGACTCCATTTGAGAGTATAGACCAGGATGAATATCAGTCCAGGGTGGTGGGAATGTAAACTGGGGAGACTGATAAACTAGGAAGAGTTACGCTTAAACTGACACTGTGCTATGCCAAGTCTCACTGAGCACAAATATTCATGAATAGCGAAAAGGCAATAATATACCTGAAAATTCAAATAATGTGAGTGAAGAGTTTCCAGTTTGCAGCTGGAGATGCTGGTTATTTCTTCACCAGTTGGGCCTGTTGAGTACAGGAGATATCCTACATCCAAAGGAACATACCTGAGAATTATTTTTTTAGCACAATTTTAACAAACTACTCATATCATCAAGGAACAAACAAACCAAGTGAAAAAGGAGCTAGCAAACAAACTCCCAGCCCAGGACAAAGCAGTAATGACTTAACTGGGGAAAAAAAAAAAAAGAAAAAAAAAAGAGCAGTAGAGATCAAACATGATATGATTTTCTACACACCTGGATGTCACTTCTCCCCTCTGCTTACCATCAGTGTTGCATGTCAGCAGAAATACATAGGACCCCTCAAGAGCTATAGCAAAGGCTTGGGAAGAGATCCAGCCTGCAGTGAGAGCCTTTAAATAACCATGGTGATCATGAGCTCAGGCCCAGTGTGACAGGGTATTGGTCTGCTCATTTGGGTTTTGTTTCCCAGGTAAAACTTTTCACCTCCTGGTTCGGTGAGAACAAGTCATTAGATGTTTTTAGGTTCTTGACTTGCTTGCGTGAGTTGACAGCCCAAGAGTATTTGCCAAAAGTTGGGACAAGGCCAAGTTTTCATTAAACCTCTTGTAAACCCCAAACTGCCGTCCTGCGAGGCTACATCTGGCAAGGAAGCCATCTGCAATTCGTATAGTCTTGCTCCAACAAAACGACAACAGTGTGAAAAACTCTTTTCTCTGGTCGGCAGTGAACTGTAAAAGTAACATTAGTAATAGCTTCTGCAGGCTCAGTAATGACATAATTGACATTGGCTGAAAGCACAAGCCCCAACCGCGAGGTCTTGCCAAGGCTCTGGATTGATTCATATCATCCTTCAAAAATACAGGTCATAGTCAATAGCCCTCTTGGATGCTGCTCTTCACATTGGTGTTGTTGAGACTGCTCTCCTTCTGAGCAGTGTCTGCAACGAAATCTCACAAACAGAATATGAGCCTTCTGACCCAGGCCCTAGCAATAAAAAAAAAAAAAAAAAAAAAAAAAAAAAAAAAAAAAAAAAGAAAAAGGTTGTTTGACTGAAGCCGTTTACTTGATCCCCAAACAAGGACTGTATTTCCAATTGTTTAAAAACCTGCAATTTCACAGAGAAGTGCACATTGCACCTAGTAATCTCTTATATCTGTAGCAACATGACCCGGTGCATTTTATTTAATGCAGAGCCCCAGTAAGAAGACTGGGCTCCAAGCCATCTCCACATATGTTTCTTGGATGCCTGATATTTTCATTTTGCTTCAGATGAGCTGCACTGTTAGGGGGCTCCCATTTATAGCATCCGGGATTTTTTCCAGTATATGTTGTGCTCACCCTGTCTGCAAACCTCTCTTTCCCCCTCAACCCCCTTCACCCCCATGACTCAAAAAATACAAACCCCAGCAGATGTCCATTAAAAAAAATAAAAAAAAAAGAAAAAAAGTGAGACAAAAAGCCCTGATTTGCTCAAATCTCTTGCTAAAGAAACCATTCCCCAGCTCCCTTTGTGTTTAAAAGCTTGAGGCCCCTGTTTTAGAGAAATCCTAGAAATACGATTTAAAGACCTCGGTGGGACTGTGCAGTGCTGAGAGACTGCCTGCTTACTGATGGGGAATGTTTAGAAAAACAACACCTAATGCCACCAAGGTTTCCATTCGCACCTCTCCTGTTCTACACATTTTGTGGAGAGCCTGGGCTGAAATGCAGGAGCTTTTCCTGCGTTATTTGGACAAGTAAGTGACAAAAAAACACGGGACCATAGTCTGAATTCTCTGGTATGTCTGTAGACCTCCCCAATATGGGTAGTAAGCAAGTGGGAGCTTAACCCGCTGAGAGAAGACCAAAAGAAGATGAAAAGGAAAAAAAGATAGCAAAGGACTATCGGGTAGCACAAGCCCAAGTGCCTGGTTTTGGCCCTCCCCTGTGGCGTGAGTGAATCCACATTTGTGAAGACCAGAAGCGACTCTTTGCTGAGTGATAGGCTCCAGGATGCAGGACAGGGACAAAAGACCACTGATAACGTGATTTTTGTTTTAAAAGATGTCAGGGCCAAGTGGCCCAATCCAGAGCTGGTGTCAAGGGGTGTACCTCTCTCATATTCCCTCCTGCTCAGAGTGCCTAAGAGTTTGACGTGGGAAAAGAAGAAAAAATCAAAGCCCACACCTGACCTGAGATGTGATGGGTCAGCTCTTGTTCATGTTGGTGATGGTAATAAGGGCTGGGTTGGCCAGTGAGACATCTCCCTCTATGCTGCTCAACATCCTTGTGGGGTCACCTCTGCTCTCTCTCTGCAGCCACCTCATTGCAGCCCAGACCTTTGTCCCTGCGCTTCCAAGACTCCCAGGGCCAGATTAACAAAAGGCTTTCTCTGAGCTCCATTTCTCCTACAGTCCCCTCCTCCTGCCAGCCCTGATGCCAGAGGCAGAGCCCACACAGGCTGCCAGACTGGCTGCTTTTCCAAAGCCAGGGATTGAAACCAAGGACGGGATGCTGGGAACTGACGACTCTGAATATGCCCTTCTATGGCTATAGTGTCCATTGGCTCCGCCGTTGGCGGGGTTTGAAGCTCCCACGGGCCATAATCTGTGGTCGCTTTTTTGTTTCACACTGGCTCTTCAAGATGAGCCTTTGGGGTATGTTCATGGCCAGCTTGTTGGGTGGGAGACAGGGAGCTCATAAGCTTGTCTGCCAGAGCTCCTGGCTGGCAATGCAATACTGCTCCACAAAGGGAAGGTCATGGTCCCTTGTCAACACGAATGCTGCTGGAGGGTTACACAAGCCCATCACGAGGCAGGGATGGGTCCCCAACATGATTTTGTAAGATGGATATGCTGAGACAATAGAGCTCAACTGACGCCTTCCCAAAATAAAGGCATCCTCTCTGCAGCATGGCCTGAAGGATACAAGACTTGAAAGGCTCCAGTTCCTCCTGCAGAGCTGCTGGCTCTGTTGAACACCATGTCACTGCTGCTGAGGAGGAACCAAAGCCACGAGGAAGGCCAAACACATATCATAGGGACAGCCTAAGGACAGCATTTCTTGCTGTGCACAGGAAACCCTGGTGCTTTGGCACTCTACTGGCCAGATTTCCCCCAGCACTGGGGACATGGGGCTGACTGCCCCAAAGCTACCTTCCTGGTACATCAGAGACCTTTCTGCACAGCCCTTCCAGACTGCTGTTCTTGCAGGTTGGCTGAGTATTAATTCATTAGCTCTGCTAAAGTGGGGTTGGAGCTGATTACAAAAGGGAAAAATGTGTAATGCAGGCAGGGAAACAGGCAACATGAGCAGAAATCTGGTCAAGGGTGGTCACTTCCTCCATTTGTATGAGGATTCAGGAAGCCCATTACAAAGTACTCCATCACTGTCATTTAATTCCAGCTAGATTACAAAAGATCAATAGTTCAGCTCCTCCTACCTTCCCACCAGTGCGTTTCAGAGGGTGGTGTTATCAGACCCACAATGTGTGCCAGGTAGGGTTTCCCAGGACTTCGAGGAGCTTTCTTTTGCTCTCTAATACCTTAATAAACAGAGCCAAATCATCTGGGGAGCCATTAACGTCCTTCTAGGCATGCCGATGGAGGAAACATACGGTGGGAACAGCAGACAACGAGCGGCATGTCTTTGGGAGGCCGTATTGAGGCTGTGATGCCTACAAGTGACCTGACTGCACTGCCTGGTGCAGGGAGCCTCTTTTTATGAGCTTGTTCCTCAGGCTGTTGTTATTGTCACTGCACACCAGAGGCCATTAATAACTCTGGGGTACAGCACCAGGGCAATAAGCAAAGCCATTACACACCACGTTCCCAGCATTGGCCCCAACCTTATGGTCCTGAGGAATTCAACCTGATCTCCAGATGATTTACAGCCTCTTCTTTTGCTTTTTCTTCATTTTTTCCCAGGTAACCTGACTTTGATGTGAATTAGGTTTGAGTAGGGAAGCCATACAAGCAACCACAAGCAAAAGTGGGAATTTCCCCCAAACCCTCATGTTTCCACTACCTATTTACCCACCTTTGATGTGAGCATCAGGTAGCCTGGTGTTATTAGCTGGGTGTCTCATTATTATTCATATGACCTCCATCATTTCAACAGCTCCTCCACTGTCCCCCAGGACCATGAGGTACTGCACATGAAAAGGGGTGTGTGGTGTCTGGTTGGGGTGTCGGTTCATGGAGGGGAAGTAGAGCAGATCCAAGTGTCTCAGCCACACCTGCTCCTTGTCTGGGGCAGTGACAACTACAGAGGTTGGGGGACTTTATATTATAAGTTCATCCCTCAAAATGAGACTTTGCAGGGCAAAATATGGTGATTTTTCAAAATCTGTTGAAAAGTTTCTGTGAAAAGAGGGAATGCTGGCCCTTGAAAAATGTCCCTACTTTTCTATCTGTTTCTTAAACACAAATATTGGCCACGGCAATGCTGCAGTGCTTCATTTTGTTGTTTTCTGAATATTCATGTGTTTCAGATCTACTTTTCATAGTGCTTCACTTGCAAAAATTAACCTGAACCGAAGGAAAAGGTTATCCAGAAAGATTATATAGGCCTCAAATTAAGTAAAATATTGCATCTCATGTTCAGCCAAAAGTTTCAGACTGATCCACTAATGAAAGTTTCTAGGGATGTCTCTTCCATGTCAGTGCTAAAAGAGGTAAGATATGATCATTGGACTAGACACAAACTGGTATTGCTTCCCCGGTGATCAGTGGACACTAAAGGAGAAGAACTGTAAGCTGAGAAGATGTATCATTAGTATAATTATTAATATTGCTGCTGTAGTAAATACTGGTCTTTGGGTCTCTGGGAAAATCTTGGTAGTAAAAAAGGTACACCCCTCCCTGGTATGGGGCCCAGTGGCATGTACCTATCTCTATTTTTTTCTTCAAGGCTGGTCTGACTGAGAATGCCAAAATACCTATTTGCTCGGTCTGGTTGGCTCCCACACAGGGCAGCAAGCAGACAGATAATGAAAAAAAGGGTGAGATAGCTGGGAGAACAAAATGTCAGACCAAAGATCTTGGACACAAATGTACAGGTTGTTCTCATCAACCTCCTTTGAGAAATTGTCTGCTGAAAGACTTGGGCGCTTCTGTACCTTATAGTTCACACATAATAATTTACTTATGTTGTCCAGCATTTTTCACTGTCATAAACCTATAAAGGGTCTTAGTTCAACGGTGAATCTGGATTTTGTGGTCATACCAAGCACAAGGGTAAGCCCCACACTTTAACAGAAGGAAAAGCATGGTCCTGGAGCCTTCTTTCCCATATGTTTTTTCAGGGCTGGCCCTTAGTTCACCACTGGTCAAAAAAACCCCACAAAGGCTTTTTTCTTTCTTCTTCCAGAGTTTCTTATCCCACTAAGGACGTATTATTATTTTAAACTTAATGGGAATTTAATCAGAAAGGAGTGACGCAGCGACTAGTCACCAGCTGAGCTCTGCGGAGCTCTGACGGATGGGGGCCAAGCCCCAGTCCAGCCTGCCAGAGCTCTCTTTTTGGTTTGGAAATCATTACTGCTGCCTCCCGCGGACGGCTCCATGGTCGTGGCAGCTGATTACAGTAACGGGGGAATTAGAACCCTTCACCTGCTGTGGCTCTTGCTCAGCTTCCCTCCCCGCCAAGGGCTGTCTTTGCTGGTAACAGCCCGCAAGAGCCCACAGCATCTTAAAACTGTGGCAGATGTTTTGCTTTAATAGGGAGAGAGGAGAGGGGGAGGAAAAGGAATTGGTGACAGCCTGTGAAGAAGAAAGGTAGGAGGAAAAATAACAAAATGGAACCTTCCCATCTGTTTTTATCCCTCCATTAGCTGACACACTAAATAAGGGTGGTGTGGACTGGTTTATCTGGAAGGGATGCTATGGTGCCGAGTGAAGAACAAGCTGACAGTGTCCACTGAGTACTTCTTGCTGAGTTAGAGCATATCTAAAAAAAAAAAAGTTAAAAGCCAGGAAGCTCCCCAAATTTGACCCTGAACTAAACTCAGACCCATTTGGAGCCTCATTAATATCAGCCTAATTTTCTACCCTGTTCTCATGCCTCTGAGTTCAGTCTGAGATTTTGTTTTAAATGTGTCTGAAAATTGCAGTTGTTCAGGTCAAGGGTTTTGCTTTGGCATTTGCTTAACTGTTCCTAGCTGTTTCTCTGCCATGGGAGGTCTAAGAGTATTTCCAGGTTTATCGGCAACATTTTGTCTGAAAGTTGCTCCTCTAACCCTGCGTTTTCGTATGAGTTGCTGATAACCCGTGTCTGAAATAATGGCGTGACTGTGAGCTTGGCTGGGATCCACCTGGATGTAAAAAAAGTACATGCCAAAGGGGTCCATTTTTGCCATCTATATTCCCACTGAAGAGGCTTCTGAGCTAATGAAGACATTCAGAAGCAATGAAGCAAACCCTCAGTGAAATCCCAGGGAGCTTCAGATCCAGAGTCCTGCAGCAGTGATTATTTTTGTTGAGCATTTGTCCTTTTCTCTTATGTTTTGTACTTCTCAGGTGTCTCTTTTAAGCAAGCAACAAACTCCACTTCTTCTCCCCCATCAAGTTATCTGAAGATGTCCTCTGTTTGCTTCTTCTTCAGCTTTGACACCCCCAAGCCAACAGCAACATCAAAGAAATCTGAAGAACTTCCTAAGTTAGCAATGATGGAAAGTAAAGGTGCAATGCTAAGGTCACTGTGGTACAGTAGGAAAGTAGAAAAAGTTTTCTCAAACCCATTAGAAGAAACTGTAGACACTTGCAGCTGGTACAGGCACCAAAACCTACTTCCAGCAGATCTCCAGTTCATGGGACTCTTTCAGAAGACACATTGATTGTGGCTTTTTTTAAACAGAAAACAGGAATGTACCCTATTTGTTCTCGTGCAGAAGAAGAAACTTGATGTGGAGAAAAAACCCACCTGCTTTCCATTTTTAAGGTATTTTTCCATTCTTAGTAAAGACTGTGGGAAATTGTGCAACTATATAAAAGCTGTTTTATTTCCCCTCCATTAGAAAAATATGATATGCAGGATTTGCAACTGTTCTGAGGACAAAATGTGTGACAAGAATGACTGACTCCTTTTCATTAATATGTATGTCTTTTTGCTAAGCTTTTAGTGGAAAAACTGTTCTAAAGAAGCCTAAATGTGACCTGAAGTCTGATGCTCTGCTAACTTGGCAAATACCTGAGGATGAAGTATGGAGAAGAGCTAACCTATAAAGTATCCTGTATTTTAACAGCCTGTTTCTCCATTAAGCATTTTTAGACATCAATAGAACAAATTGTCCTGTATTAGATGTTACATGTCTGAGTGCTGCAGAAACATTAAGGCTTTTGTCAGCTTGCTACTTTAACCCTTAAAGATGTTACTCATAGCTGGTGCTCCAGCAAAGTCATGGTCCTCTGGCTTTTGTTGGAAAGCTGCTGTTGATTTTACTGCTGTGCAGCCACATCATCATTTGTTTTCACCCTCAAGAAGATCCAGATGCTGGTGGTGATTTTATTACAGTTACTGCTTTTATTTGCTTGTGAGCTCCTCCATGGTCCAGGATGCTCTCAGATGAAGAAATACATAAACGTCAAGCAAAAAGACACCAAAGGCTTTTGTCATTTCAGCCTCAACAACGCAGGCTCTACAAGGCATGGACACCTGTGCAAAATGTTGTAAAAAAAAAAACATCTGTAGACCATTAGTTATACACCTGTCCTCACATGAAAAAGTAAAGTTAATTCTAACCTTGGCAATGGAAGGTATGGGAGGGGTGGGCCTGTGTGTACTGTTAAAAGGAAGCAGTGGGGTTTTAAGATTTGTGAAAGTGCGAGCTCCATATGGACACTGCTGCAGTCCAGGTCTCCCTCTCTTGACAAGGGTTGGTTGCGATGGCCAGACTTTGAACCTTCTTGTCAGGATTTTTGGCGCCATTTTCACTTCTTCCTGCTTTGTTCTGGGGCTGGGTGACTCCCTACATGTCCTGCCTGACCTGGGAAGCACTGATAGCCCTGCCAGCAGCTCCCACTCACACAATATTCACGTTGTCCTGGTTGCTTCCTGCATGTTTGACCCTGAGATAACCACCGTCCACTCTTTCTATGGGTATGGTCTTTCAAGCAAGTTCCCACCAGGCAAAGACAGCACTTGAGTACTGGCTGCTCTGCAGTAAGTGCCCACGTCCTCCCCTTAGTCCACAATAGATGCAAATTAACTTGCTCCAGTTGCATTGGGTCATGACGACCCCCCAGGTCCCATTGTCATTACCCTGGGACCATCATTGATGCAAGGTTGCCACACTGGAGAGTCCCTTGAGCTCAATCCTGCAACTGCATTGGTCTGACAACATGCCTCTGAAATACCTGGTTTTGAGTATGGCTTTGTTTCTGCTTGAAAAAAAAATAAAAAAGAAATTAAAAAACTCCTTCCTGCTCTTTCCCAGTGCCTAGGGATTGCCTGTTCTTCACAATTGCAGGTTGGGTTGTGAAGAAATTATCTTAATGGAAATTTATTCTCTTTCTCCCCCTAAAAACATTGTTTATAGCCCAGATCATGTCCAAGATCTGTCTCGCACTTTGACTGTATAATTTGGGCAAGCAACACCATTGTGAAGATGAAGAGGGTATTTAAGCTGATCTTGTATTTACAACAGATTATTCACTTTAATGATTCAATTGTTCATGACAGCCCACTGGGGAGAGCGTAGAAGGCAAAAGCCCTATCCCAGTCTCACTAACTACTAACCAACCTAGTGGTCCTCAGGCTTCAGCTACAGACCACCAAGGCTGTAAGATGTGGAGAGAAGGGTTGTGAAGTGATTTCCAGCTTTCCTCCCATGCTAGACAACCACAAATTCCTCATTACATATATGTTCTCAAGAGTGCAAGCAAAAAGAAAAAAAACAAGTAGCATTTTGGGAAAATAGTGCAACGACAAATGGTATCTTAGCTGCTTTTTTTTTTTACTAGTGTCATAACAAAAAGGGAAACGTGATGGCACATGCATAAGGTGTCCTCCTCAAAAAGTCTCTGTGAACCTTTAGCTGAAAAAATTGTTGAGGCAAACTGAATTATTCCAGAATTTATGCCAAGATTTTAATAGGTGAGGGGTAGCAGCTGCAAGACTAACCAGGAAATCACTGAGTAGCCGGTGCTTGACCAGCTTGTGGAAGGTGTTTGTGAGGAGCTAGTGACTGAGCCCCATGATGTAGGTGGTCCCTTCCAGCACTACGTGCCTGGGAATGGCCATGGCTCTCTCCCAAGCGCCATCGGCACTAAAGTATTTACGTTCCTTGCCATGGTATGTGAAGTGGTTTCACTGGAGCCAACAGGTTTTATACCTGGAAGTCCCATAAGTGACTCCCACGCAAATCTGTAGAATTCACTTTAGCACCAAGATGGTGGTAGCGGCAGCAAGGCCTGGAAGCACTGCCATCACGGGGAGAATCCCAGTGCCATGACATCCCAACAGCTTCCATCTCGCTCTCCCCTATCCCTTTTTTCTTAGTTTTGTAACTCATGAATACATAGAAATCTCTCTGTCTGCTGGGGACTATTTAGCAGAAGAGTAAACAGGTCCTCCTCATTCTCTCTTTGTGTTCAAACATGGGAGTTCACATCCTCTGCCTCTTCCTCTCCACCGCTGGCCCCCTGGAAGAGCAGAAGCACACCCCAGGGACTGCACAACAAACAACGCCGAGGGGCAGGCGGGACCAGAACAAAGAGCCCTTCAGCCCTGTGAAAAGCTTGTCCTGGAAAAGGGAGTCAATCCCAAGGCAGTACCTGTAACCGGATTAAAAAAAGCACCAGGAAAGCAGAACAAAAGCAAAGATAACGAGGTCTTCTCGTGCATATCTTAGACTTCATGCGTACGTGGGTTTCCATATATATATTTCCAGAAGGGAAATACGAGCCTTGTTTATAAAAATTACAGGCTTGCTTCTGAGCTTAACCTCTACCCTTTAAACAACAGCTTAAGCCGAGGAATTGCTTTGTGCAGGGCAAATTGTTCCTCTGGCCCCATTTGGGTTTGAAAGGAGTAAGCAATTCAAGATTTTCTCACTTATCTGCCACCTGCTTTTGTCTCCCAGGATCCCAGTGAAAGGCAAGAGCTTTGCAAAGAGCTTCAGGACTTGCATCACGCCCATCCTGGCACCCACCCACCCACTCCTCTTCCCTTCATCCCTTCAAGAGCCTTGTAGCTACCTCTGGCACTTATCCTTGTAGCTACCTCTTGTAGTTTGCCTTGTAACTACCTCTTGTAGCTATTTCTCATAACTACCTCTTGCACTTACCCTTGTAACTGCCGCCTCTAGTTATTTCTTGTAATTACTTTTGGTTGCTCTTGTACCTGCAGCTCTGGCTGGCTGCAGACACAGCTCCCAAGAACCATGTGATGCCTAAGATAAATTATATAGATATGTCTAAATGCCTTAGCCATGCGGTGTACATCAGTGGAAGAGTTAGGTTTATATCTAATACATATATATATATGTGTATATTTATATGGATTTTGATGGTGCTGTCTCCACTTAAGCCTGAGATAGGCTCAAATATATATTTTTATATATATATAATACATATTAAAATATATATATTAGATAAACACCTAACTCTTCCACTTATTTACAGTATGTGGTTTAGGCTTGTAGACACACAGTGGTAGAGAGGAATTCAACCCCAAAAGAACCGCCTTTGCAATACTGTTGACTTTCACAGGAAAAGCATAAATTGGAAGAGGTGGGCAGGGAGCTAACGTAAAGTGCTGCCCATAGGGATGTCGTTGTAATGTTGTGGGCAAACGCAACTGCTCTGATTGGAAGAGAAGGTGGAGGACTGTAATTAGGTGTGGGTTGTTGGCCTCTTGTTATGAGGAAAACCAGTGCCAAACTGGGTTAGTTTTGCAGAGCTGAGATGTTAAGCACATCAAGTTATGAGGAATCAAATTTCTTGTTTGTGTTCAATCTTTGGATATCATGGGGCAATGTAAATTAACACCGTACTATGCCTGGGATGGGAGCCCTCACGTAGGAGCTCTGCTTTGGCTCCCACCCATGTGAGTCCACCTAAGGCTTAAGGACCAGCAACACCATTAAAATCCATTAGAACTCTTAACTGAAAGAAATTGGGTGTTGTAATATTGATGGTTGTCCTTCTCTTGGGCAAAACTCCTGCAGGGAGCACCCAAAGGTTTGCCCAATCTCGTATTGCTACATCAGAGCGCCCAGTAACAGAAGAATCAAACCAGACAGTTGCATAAATGTGGATTTTTTTGCCCTGAATCTGTTGTTCCAGTTCGCATGATTCATTGAACAATTCCATTGGAGGCTGTAAATAACTCCCCTCCCCCGCCCCCCCGCCTCTATTATTACCCTAATAATTCTCCTGAGATTGAAAATGTGTTTATTTTGACTCAGAGATTGTAAAACCACAGGATTAAAACAAGTTTAGGCTGCCAATGCTTTATTTAATTTCTTGTTCTTTTGCTGAAGCTCTGAGAATAACTTCTGTTTCCTGCCCAAGAAGGAAACAGTGTTTTCCTTGACTTATGTAAATATGACTTCCCCGCTCATACATTTTCCCACTGCTGGAAATGGGCAGGAATCTTCCCAGTGCCTGAAGTTTGAAGCCTGTGTATGAGATTTTTGCCCTGTGCCCAGTTCACCTGGGACTGGCTTGGAGGGGTTGGAGTTTCCTTGGATGGAGGTGAAATCTTTATGCCTGGGCAGAGGTTGGGCAGAGCGAGAGGAGGTGCCCACCAGCTCTTGGCAAGGACTTGCCTTTCAACCAGAAGGCTCTGACTTCATTTTGACCTCCTCTGTGTTCTTTATTTTTTCTTTTTTCTTTTTCTGTGATTTAAGTCATTTGGCCATAACATATAATCAAGACTTCCCTTACCAAGAGAAGCTGCAGCAAGGACAGAGGGAGTAAAATATAGGCTAGCCATGGAATGGGAGCGTGTGAATGTGGGATGGGAAACGCAAAGGGGAATACGAGGAGGCAGAGCCGCAGTATAAAAGCAGTGCTGACATCGGGAGCTATTTCTCTGGCATGTATATAATCATACGATAATATCCAGTTGGGAGAACGTGGTAGAGCATTTCAAACAAAGGAAACGGACAGTGCCGGGAGCTCCTCTGCATGTTTATTACATCAACGTAATGATATAGGGAAATAAAAGAGAGGCAGAGGGTGGCATTACCAGCAGGCAAGTGTCACTGCTACTGTGTGTAACACGGCTGGGAACGTGCCTGGCTCAGGCTTGGTGTGGAGGCCAGGCTTTGGAGAGGATGTCAGCGAATTATTGAGGGTTTAGGAAAGCACACCTGAAAAATGACGTTTGAAAACCTGGCCGGGGTGAGCATCTCAGAAGTTTGACCCATTGAGTTTCTCAAGGAGGGCAAGAGGTGGCTCCATCACAGCTGGCTGGTCCCCACAGCAGTGAAAGGGTTGCTGATGGCAAATCAGTCTTTCATTGAGCCAGCAGAAACTCAACCCTGATAAGATCGGGCTGAATGGGAGTCGGAAATGTTCAACCATTTCTAGTCATAAGCCTTTCTAATGGGCAACTGTAAAGACTGCTCAGGGAGGCAAGATGCTCCTAGGGACACTTAGAGTGGGGCTTTTTCTCANCCTCTTCCCTTCATCCCTTCAAGAGCCTTGTAGCTACCTCTGGCACTTATCCTTGTAGCTACCTCTTGTAGTTTGCCTTGTAACTACCTCTTGTAGCTATTTCTCATAACTACCTCTTGCACTTACCCTTGTAACTGCCGCCTCTAGTTATTTCTTGTAATTACTTTTGGTTGCTCTTGTACCTGCAGCTCTGGCTGGCTGCAGACACAGCTCCCAAGAACCATGTGATGCCTAAGATAAATTATATAGATATGTCTAAATGCCTTAGCCATGCGGTGTACATCAGTGGAAGAGTTAGGTTTATATCTAATACATATATATATATGTGTATATTTATATGGATTTTGATGGTGCTGTCTCTACTTAAGCCTGAGATAGGCTCAAATATATATTTTTATATATATATAATACATATTAAAATATATATATTAGATAAACACCTAACTCTTCCACTTATTTACAGTATGTGGTTTAGGCTTGTAGACACACAGTGGTAGAGAGGAATTCAACCCCAAAAGAACCGCCTTTGCAATACTGTTGACTTTCACAGGAAAAGCATAAATTGGAAGAGGTGGGCAGGGAGCTAACGTAAAGTGCTGCCCATAGGGATGTCGTTGTAATGTTGTGGGCAAACGCAACTGCTCTGATTGGAAGAGAAGGTGGAGGACTGTAATTAGGTGTGGGTTGTTGGCCTCTTGTTATGAGGAAAACCAGTGCCAAACTGGGTTAGTTTTGCAGAGCTGAGATGTTAAGCACATCAAGTTATGAGGAATCAAATTTCTTGTTTGTGTTCAATCTTTGGATATCATGGGGCAATGTAAATTAACACCGTACTATGCCTGGGATGGGAGCCCTCACGTAGGAGCTCTGCTTTGGCTCCCACCCATGTGAGTCCACCTAAGGCTTAAGGACCAGCAACACCATTAAAATCCATTAGAACTCTTAACTGAAAGAAATTGGGTGTTGTAATATTGATGGTTGTCCTTCTCTTGGGCAAAACTCCTGCTGGGAGCACCCAAAGGTTTGCCCAATCTCGTATTGCTACATCAGAGCGCCCAGTAACAGAAGAATCAAACCAGACAGTTGCATAAATGTGGATTTTTTTGCCCTGAATCTGTTGTTCCAGTTCGCATGATTCATTGAACGATTCCATTGGAGGCTGTAAATACCTCCCCTCCCCCGCCCCCCCGCCTCTATTATTACCCTAATAATTCTCCTGAGATTGAAAATGTGTTTATTTTGACTCAGAGATTGTAAAACCACAGGATTAAAACAAGTTTAGGCTGCCAATGCTTTATTTAATTTCTTGTTCTTTTGCTGAAGCTCTGAGAATAACTTCTGTTTCCTGCCCAAGAAGGAAACAGTGTTTTCCTTGACTTATGTAAATATGACTTCCCCGCTCATACATTTTCCCACTGCTGGAAATGGGCAGGAATCTTCCCAGTGCCTGAAGTTTGAAGCCTGTGTATGAGATTTTTGCCCTGTGCCCAGTTCACCTGGGACTGGCTTGGAGGGGTTGGAGTTTCCTTGGATGGAGGTGAAATCTTTATGCCTGGGCAGAGGTTGGGCAGAGCGAGAGGAGGTGCCCACCAGCTCTTGGCAAGGACTTGCCTTTCAACCAGAAGGCTCTGACTTCATTTTGACCTCCTCTGTGTTCTTTATTTTTTCTTTTTTCTTTTTCTGTGATTTAAGTCATTTGGCCATAACATATAATCAAGACTTCCCTTACCAAGAGAAGCTGCAGCAAGGACAGAGGGAGTAAAATATAGGCTAGCCATGGAATGGGAGCGTGTGAATGTGGGATGGGAAACGCAAAGGGGAATACGAGGAGGCAGAGCCGCAGTATAAAAGCAGTGCTGACATCGGGAGCTATTTCTCTGGCATGTATATAATCATACGATAATATCCAGTTGGGAGAACGTGGTAGAGCATTTCAAACAAAGGAAACGGACAGTGCCGGGAGCTCCTCTGCATGTTTATTACATCAACGTAATGATATAGGGAAATAAAAGAGAGGCAGAGGGTGGCATTACCAGCAGGCAAGTGTCACTGCTACTGTGTGTAACACGGCTGGGAACGTGCCTGGCTCAGGCTTGGTGTGGAGGCCAGGCTTTGGAGAGGATGTCAGCGAATTATTGAGGGTTTAGGAAAGCACACCTGAAAAATGACGTTTGAAAACCTGGCCGGGGTGAGCATCTCAGAAGTTTGACCCATTGAGTTTCTCAAGGAGGGCAAGAGGTGGCTCCATCACAGCTGGCTGGTCCCCACAGCAGTGAAAGGGTTGCTGATGGCAAATCAGTCTTTCATTGAGCCAGCAGAAACTCAACCCTGATAAGATCGGGCTGAATGGGAGTCGGAAATGTTCAACCATTTCTAGTCATAAGCCTTTCTAATGGGCAACTGTAAAGACTGCTCAGGGAGGCAAGATGCTCCTAGGGACACTTAGAGTGGGGCTTTTTCTCAAAGCCATACCCTAATGCAATCAGGGAATTACAGGCTTGATGAAAAGATTATAAAACTTAATTATCTAGCCTCTGTTATGCAAGAGGGCAGAAAAGATAACGTTCCTGCCAGGTCTTTAATCAATGATGTGCCTGTTTGCAAAAACACTGAGCAATTTGGGCCACCCTCAGTTTTCAGGGGTCCTCCTGCCAGAATCCTGACCTTTTAGGGAGAGGTACCAGCTGCTTCTGGGAAACCCAGCATTTTCTGAAGTTTCTCCATCTATCTATCCAGAAATTAAGAAACTGAACATTGCAGTTCGCTTCTGAAAATGGTGTTCTTGTCACTGCTCTGACAAATGGGCTCCTTAAAACTTAACCCTCTAGGACTCCCTAAACCCCCACCTTTTCTATGAAGACAATTACTTTCCTGTACCTTGGCTCTTTCATACAAAGATTTCCCAGAGTGTGTCTCCATAAATGAATCTTTTCACCTGAGGAACACATCTATCTGCTTCCTTACCATTTCTCTTCTTACTACACTCCCAGCTATCTTGCAGTTATCTATCTTTTTCTTTTTTTTTTTCTTCTCTTTCTATTACTGCTGAGGTGGTGGCAATTCCCTGTAACAATATAATCCGATGTAATTTATCATGATAAATCTGTTCTGCTAATGCAATGGAGTCCCTGTTAGCTAGAAAAAAAAATTACAGGCAGGAAAAATCAGCATAAGCCATAGAGATCTCGCACATAACTGCAGCTAAAGAGCTGACGGGGGAAAGCTCGCCTGCTGCTGATAATCAGCGCAATGTATCGCTGCTGTGGTCTACTCATAACCCTTGAAATGAGGTTTTAATTCCTGAAGTCTTGCACAAACAAAAGAGTTGCAGAGAGAGGGACACTGGGGTGGGGGGAGAGGAGCAGTGACCTTTGCAAGTGAACTCACATGGAAACAACAACGTGCCTCAGCCTCAGCCTGATTTAAAAAAATAAAATACTTTTTTTTTTCATCTCAAAATGAAGTTGGCTGATGGAAACCCAGAAGCACTGGCTGTCAGATACCAGCCAGATCTAGCAAGTTGGCTGATGGAAACCCAGAAGCACTGGCTGTCAGATACCAGCCAGATCTAGCAAGCTTTGTTATTCCCGAGTTTAATCCCAGATGAGGACAAGTCACACTCAGATTTTAGAGTGGGCAGTTGAGTCCAGGTCCTCATTGCTCTGGATTATGGTTTTGTCTGATCAGCAGCTTGAGAAGCTCTGATAACCCATTACCCCAGAAGATGTAAAGAAGTGACCAAGGTGATGAGCAGGTTTTATTGCTGGAATAAACCTCACCCTGGGCCTGACATCCCTGTGCAGTGCACAGATTTCTTTACAGGATCTCTTTTGTCCAGAAGACTACAGTTTACAACATTCAGAAGGAACAATAATGTTATTCCATATATATTATGCATATTACATATGATATATCATGCGTGCAGTATTATAATGACCACTTTCTTTTCGATGTCGATGACGATCCATGAAAAACAATTTAAAAAACCTCAGTGATTCCCCAACTTCTCTGCATCTTCTTCAGCTTCTTCCTCTTTTTTTCTCTTGCTCAGGAAAATGTGCAATGCTCCGGTGGGCCGAGGCTTCAATCTGGGAGCTGTTTCCCCATCATTTTGCTTTTGCCTTCTTCTAAAGAATCATTTATTTCCCTCCTGCTCCCTTTTGTCTAGGCTGCTTGTCACGGGTTGCTGTTGCCCAGTGTCCCCCCACCTCTGCTGCAGACACTGCCGTTTGCTGCTACCCTTATTGTATGAGATCCTGCACTTCCCAGAGCAACCAAAAAAACACCCAAGATGCTGTCTCTGTCTTTTCCCCCGTCAGCTCCCTGTCTCCGCCGAGAGCACTCCCATTTCAGCCCTCTCTGGAGCTCCTCGGGGTAAGATTGCAAGCGCCAGGGATAGACACATGTTTCCCATTACACGCCTAAGTCTTCGCAGAGCCCTGGTGACAAGAGATCTTACAAAATAGCGCTGGGTGGAAAGGGGCCGCAGGTCGGGGAGGGACTCGCTGGTTAGAGGGGCAGATTCACAGGAGGGAACCCCGTTGCTCATAAACTAAGAGGGGGCAGAGAGGGGATCTCAGAAAAACTGGCAGCGGATAATTTTAGCAGAAACAGACAAAAATAATTAACTTTATTAAATGCTCTCCCAAGCTGGGCAGGTCTGGGGATATGCTGTTCACAGCATTTATTCAAATCCATGGTGTATCATACAGAACTGCTGCAAGGAAAAATAAAACAAAACAAACAAACAAACAAACGAACAAAAAAACCCAAAGAAAAAAACCCACCCAACACCTCTGTTTATATAAATTACTCTATTTAACCCAAGAGTCACTCTCAGGGCTGCTCTCACACGCCACTGTCCCGTTCCCTCACCCCACTTGGAAGCACTCCCTTTTTCCAGGGTTGTGTTACAATCCCATTTGTTTCTCACTATAAAACCAGCTCATTACGTGGCTCTTCCCATCCCTGCTGTTACAATGCAGTATGCAATTTTGCATTTGCTTATGACATACCATGATCCGAGCAACATAAATATCATGGCTGATCTGGTGTTAATCAGCTCAGTCCTGTCTGATGGGAGGACAGTTGAATCTACACTATAGCTCTGCAGGTTATTCATAGCATCAGCTCACTAATTTTTACTGGAATACATTCGCATTTGAATGACATGTTTATTGGAACTTCTTTTGCAGTCAAAGAGAGTTATTGTGGGCATGGGCTAAATGCATTCAGCCATTATATTCTGCAAGCCGCAGTCAAATGCCAGACTAGGGGTGAGCTGGGTTTGAACAGCCTGTCTATGAAATCTCCGTGTGTCACCAAAACAGACTGGCTAAAGAGTCCACAGGCTACCAGCTTAATATATTAGCCTAATACGTTAGCTCTTAGCCTAATATTAAAATAACAATAATTGCCAGAGGTACAAATGTTGCGGCCAAGTGGAGAGCGCTTGGAAAATTGCAGCCCTCGAAGAGCGAGCATCATCAGCCAAGAGAAATAAATTACCTTCAGCTCCCAGCATACCAGCTGTATCTAAATCAGCTTAAACATACGATGTCCACAAAATGGTTTTATCTCCTTGGAAGCGGAGGAGGGTGTGCGGTGCCGCTGGACGGCTGGCGGCTATCGGGAGGGGGCTTCTCTTTGCAGTATCCTCTGGGGATGGCAATCACCTGCCAGGTCAGAAAGCCTTCGCCTCCCAGACCTGCTGGCCCTATCACCCAAGGAAATCTGGCTCCTCTTCCATTTTCCCCGCTCCATATCAGATCCTAAAGTTCCTTTGAATGACAGTGTGCTCTCCTCAGGCTGCCAGTACTGGCTCCCTGGGCAGCTGCTGATGCTCCCACCCGAATCCCGAGCCATCCCACTATTCGACCACAGAAGGGATTCATTTGGGAACTGAGGTCAATGCAAAGATCCTTTTCTTTGCTACTTTTTTATAGCCTAAACATATGCTGTCATGGTGGACTGGTATTTAGATGGGCTCCTTTGCAAAAGCGACTCCCGACACTTTATCCACTGTGATGGTTTTATTAGGCACATTAACACCTCCATGCTGGATCCTCCTTCGCTGGGGGCAAGCGGCCCCACTCGGGATGGGATTTAATTCCCCTCTCTGCCCTTGGGAGCTGTGCAAAACAGAAGATAACACACATTTTGGGTTGGCTGGGGACATGAAACTTGGCAAGTCTTGCACAAAACTCGGTGGAGACACAAATCTGTCCTGGAAGCTGCCAACAAGCACAGCCCTGGCCCCCCAAATGATCACTGTTATGCCTCACAATAAAAAGCTCTGTTGCTTCTGTAGGACACAAGGGGTTTTAGCCTCCAGCTTGGGATTTTGGTTTGAGTTTCTGAGTTTGCAACCACTTGCCTTGCAGTGGGACAGCTCTTTTGGGGGGGAAAAAGAAAATCAAAGTAGTACAAAGCACAGAGCTGAAAATTTGGCTTTTGTTGTGGATCTGCAGCTCTTCAAATGCAGAACTGAATAAACAGAAACCAGTCTAAAAAAATTTAAGTGGCAAAGTGTACCTTTGTATTTAAAAGAACCTGGCATGCCAGTCTTTCTTTTGTCCCTAATTTGCAAACTCCTCATTTTTTAGGGAATATGCCTGTCCTAGTGAAGGAGGCCAGGACAATAATAGCAATAAAAGCTTTCATGGAGTTGATTCAGACAACTATTAAATGAAGTGTAGACTTGCAAAATTATGAGAAATAACTTATTTCCATCTTCGAGTTCTCAGTTCCTTGCTGACACCAAAATGTGAATCAAAAACTGAAATAGCTCTCATTGGGCTATTTTTGTTGAAACTTTGCACAGCTACAGGCAAAAGCCCAAAACATTGCTGAATGCAAAACACAAATGACTTTATGCATCAGAAACCACTCCAGCTCAAGTATTGAGGAAGTGCTCAGAGAGAATCAAGAGAAGGTTTTGGGGTTTGGTGGGGTTTTTTTTTCCAAGAAGGCAACGTTTCTTATTTTAAAAAAAAATTGCTTTTTTCCCCAGACCTCAATTTTGGAATTAAGCTGGAGTCTTATTAAAAGTGATGTGAAAACATACAATTGGAATAATGCAATATCAATGTCTTTCTTCAGAGCATAAAGCAGAAGACACTTCTAGAGGCTCATCTTTTTTGGTTTTACTCTCTTTTTGTGCAACTCTCTTGTGAGAGGGAGTGACAGCAGAAAGAGGCTGTGCAAGGCTTAAATATAGACAGGAAATTTCCCACATGAGGAAAGTCAGAAAAATTTGCTGAGGCATCAAAACTTAGCCCTGCTCTCCAGGAAGTGGATGTGAGACCAACACCTTTCAAAGCCTTCAGATAGGAAGAGAGTTCATGTCTTGTCCCACAACTGGTCACAGTCCAGACATTGGGGGATATAAGCACTTTAAATACTTTTAAATACTTCTTTTTTTTTTTTTTTTTTTTTTTTTTTGAGAAATAGGTAAAGCAAGAAAGAGTCTGCTGGCATGCAAGATGGTTAGCTGTTATGTATTTTGGCTGGATGAACCAGGTGTTTGTGAGTGGCCTGGACCAGCTGCACCATGCTGGTGAGACCGTGACCAGAAGCTCATCATGGATGGGGAGATTTGGCCATGCAGGTCTGCCCCAGGTCTGGGATTCCTACATCTCTGTCTGTGGCTAAATACAAACATTTTAGAACCACAAAGTACCTTATGAATTCAAGAAACCCTTCTTCAGGAGGGTTTTTTTAGCTGGTTCCCATGAAGTGCTTCTTTTTGAAGAAAACAAAGAAAAAATACAGAAAAACAGAAAAACTTCCCAGCTGTCTCCGTGCCATAAGATTTTTTGGTCAATCTCATGCTATTCCATTTGGGAGAGTAGGTCAGCAGCTATGGTTTATCCTTGGGATAAAGTCTCGTGGGACCTGCCACCCCCCTCACCTGCCCTCTAGTTTGGGACAAACAAGGTGTTTACCTTCCCTGCACTTCATTTTTTCTCATGGTAATAATGGGAAGTGATGATTATTGCCTGCTTTGATGAAGTCTCCTGTGATCTACAAGCGAAAAAAATGCAGTGTAAATGCAAAGAGTGTAATTACTATTATCACCAAAGAAGCTGCCTGGTGACCTCGGAGCTGGTTTATAGATTCATAATTGGTTTAGATCAAAATGTTGATGAGGCAACATGTTGAAATATGCCATTGTATTCTGAAGCATACCTGATCTTGGGGGACAGTAAGTATTGCAAGCATGGTTAACCCATGTTTCAGGACACTGCGATATCTTTGCCTTTGATAATCTTCTGAGCTCCAGCTGCCCTGGTGACGCTGGGATTTGGAAATTCCCAGTCAATACTCATTCTGTCATACAAGTCGGGTTAGTTTTCAGTCTATGTTTTGCTACAACGAATTGTGTGCAGACCTCAGGAATGAGAACCAAATACTATTTGACATTTACAGAGAGTATTTAATTTCAGAAAGAGCCTGTGTGTATAGTAGAATAACACAGCAATGAAGAGCCCCTTCCAGCCTGAAAAACAGCTGCTATTTAATGTTGTATTATCACTTTATGCTGGCCTCAAAAATAGAAGGTGAGGATTCAAACGCGGCATCCTGTTAAAATTACAGGAGAAGCACCTATAAACTGAAAACCATTTTCCAAATGGGAGTTCAGCTGTAATAGTGGATCTAACAACTCCTCTTAAGTAAAAAAATCCCCTTATTCAATGATATGACACAGCATCACTTTGTCTGTAGTAGGGGCTTTGCTTTTCAGCAGTTTTTTTCTTACCTCTCATTTATTAAACTAATCTGGCCAGAAGGAGAAAACAACACAGCCAGGGAGAAGGATAAGAATCTTCCTGCGTTTGAGCAGAACTCAAATGCTAAGTAAAGAAAGGTTGGGAAGCCACTTCCTCCATCAACAGGTTATTCCATAATTATCCTCTCCCAGGCTCTCCCCACCTTCCCTTGCAGCCTGTAGCTGGAGTTTGAGCCAAGATCCTGGGCAGAGTGGACACACCACCAGGTCCCCTGTTTCCCAGTGTTGTGCAATGCAGTCCCTGTTATCGGTGTCCTCAGGATCTTCCCACATCTGAGACAAAAGGTCTGGGGTTATTTGTAGATGTCTATAATTTGCAGGGTCCTCCCTTCACTTGATTTGCTCTTAAATATAGGACTGGGAACTCCTGTGCAGAGTCGTCCCTCTTATTGCTTGATGTTTCCTGTGTACTGAGTGTGCTGTCAAAACAAATATTCCCCTTGTTTACCATGTTCAAGTGTTTGGCATCTCATACATCTTCCGGCTTCCTCCCAGATCCTTATAATCATGATTGCCTGAATAGGGGCTATTAAAGGCTTTTATCAGTCCTTTTCCTCCCAAGAAAAGGAACCTGATCTCTAGGATGTGACATTCGTCTTCTTTTTTGTGAAAATGGCGGTTAGAAATCCACTTCACCACTTGGGAACATCGGGATCATCTGTCATTAGCTTCCAGCCCATGCTCCTGTAGCCAAATTGGCTCCTGGCTGGTTTCCTCCGCAGATATTTAAAGACTATCGTAGTATTTATCTGTCCTTCCTTTGCTATTTGTGTGCTAGATCCTCAGGCTGGTGTTTCATCACTGTTTTCATCGCTTTTCCCATGTTTCAGCAATAGACAGTACTTGCTCCTGAGGCTGTGGGTAGAGGGGGACACCCATGGATGATGGGCTGTGCATGGCAAGACAGGACGGTCACATCCTGCAACTGCTCCCAAGGTCCCATGTAAGGTGGGGTTGGGGTTTCCCATGGGTCAAGCCCACAGATCTGTCCTGCGCACCAGCTGTTTCCCACCAGAGCACAACCTCTGTGATGGAAGCTATTGAGCTTAGGCTGAGTTTTTTCTCCTTGAGGACCATAGGCTACTCTGGACTTGTGAGCTGCAAGGGGACGAACCTGATGATTTATCCACTAAGCCACGTAGGCCCCTCAAACAGCTCCTTAATGTGAAACATGTGCTGCCGAGCCCCGGCAGTTAGTTCTCACTTTGGCTTAGCCCCTGTTTGCTCCAACGCCGAGCACATTCTGACAAGGGAGATTTTTTGGTAAGGAAAGCAGCATTCCTGGAAATCCCAATGCTCTAAGAACACGTTCTCTCTGCTGGCACTTATTTTGACACTGGCCTGAGTTATTTACAGAAGGTGAAGGGCGTTTTGCTTGACTTTTATCTAATTATGATGGGCTTATGCAGATTAAGCGTTATGTGACTTGTGCTATTTATGGCCAGCAGGGTGTGTGTGTAGCAGAGCACGGGTGCAGCGTGCAGGGCTCACGCTCAGGACTTGGGGCCCTTACATAAAAGCTTATTTAGACTCCTTGCTCCTGGATAACACCAGCTCCTGTTAAAATCATAGAATCACAGAATGGTTAGAATTGGAAGGGACCTTGAAGATCATCAAGTTCCAACCCCCCTGCCATGGGCAGGGACACCTCCCACCAGACCAGGTTGCTCAAAGCCCCATCCAGCCTGGCCTTGAGCATCCTCCAGGGACGGGGCATCCACAGCTTCTCTGGGCAACCTGTTCTAGTGTCTCACCACCCTCACAGGAAAGAAATTCTTTCTGGTATTTAAAAATCCCCTCTTACAATTTAAAGCTGTTACTCCTTGTCCTGTCACTACACTTCCTGACAAAGAGTCCCTCTCCAGCTCTCCTGTAGGCTCCCTTCAGATACTGGAAAGCTGCTATAAGGTCTCCCCTGGGTCTTTCCTTCTCCAGGCTGAATAAGCCAAGCTCTCTCAGCCGGTCTGCATAGGAGAGGTGCTCCATCCCTTTGATCATCTTCATGGCCCTCTGCTGGACCTGTTCCAACAGCTCTGTGTCCTTTCTATGTTGAGGACTCAAGAGCTGGACACAGTACCCCAGGTGGGTACTGGAGTACCCTGCAGGAGCAGAGCACCCCGATACTGGAGTATCTGCAGAAGCAGAGCACCGAAATAACTTCATAGAGCAACAGTGTGATCCGCAGAGACCTTTTACGTGCTTGCCAGGTGCTGCACAGCAAACCTGCATGAGAAACCAGAGCTGGGCAGCTTGTGTTGCTAGAGTAGTTTTAAACCCCATCACTTCGTTATCATATCCATCTAAACCCCCACTTTATCTCCCAGCATTGCTCTCGGGAGAGGAAATGGGTCATTACAACAAATATCACCTTCCCCCAGAGTTCTTAGCACAGGGATGGCCACATCATTTCTAGCATCTGCTAAGCCCTCAGGAGCTCAGGATGCCTGTACAGCTCCAGGGGATGGAGACAGGGAACCTCTGCTAACGAACCCGTGAGCTATGCCAGGAGGCTTGAGTTTTACTCAGCTCAGGAGCAAGGCTTCAGGCAATATCTCACAGGTTGGTAAGCAAATGCACTTGCAAAGAAGATGCCTCAGTGAACATGAGCTTGTCTCACTACACTTGTCCTACCCCAGGCAATGGGCTGGCCAAGAGCAAGCCTTGCCACCACACTGGCTTAAAAATAATGAATCTTCTTTTGCTGCTTGTACTATGTCTTGAAGTGCTAAAGAAAAGAAAAACACACTCCTTGAATGCTTTGAGACTGTAAGTGATGTTGGAGTCAAGGATGTTTCTGCTGTGCTTAGTGCCTGCAGCTATATGGGGCTGCACTCTAGATGGGCAAATAGACTTGTACCAAAATGTTCAACACTTCCTAATGGGAATTATTTGGAATTTCCCATTCCATTAAAAAGAAAAAAATCCTTTTGATTTTCTGTCTCAAACCAGAAGGAAAATACACATTGAAATACTGGAATTTCTCAAAGGAGACCCCAAATTCAAAGCTGCCTTGATAAAGTGAGGAATGGCTGGGAGAAACCCCAAACCTTTTTGGTAAGTAGAAATACCAGCAGATTGGCTTCCTCTGCATAAGGTTACCTACCTTGGCTGATAGGGTAGATAGGGGGAAATACCACACAGATCTCCCTTGAGGATCCACTTCCTTTCTGACTCCTGACACCCACCTCAGTTTCCTGGAGTACCTAAACCCATCCATGAAAGGTTTTCCATGGACAGAGAAGGGTGATGGCTTTAGAGCCAAACCCACCTCCATGCCCTTACCTCACCCCACTCCTGTCCACCTTGGTACCATACAACTAGTTTTGCCTCTTTGTGTTCTTAAGCTTATTTTCTGTTTAACAAATCCCTTGATTGCTTGGCCTTTATCTCCAAAAAATGTATATATTTTCCCTTATAACAAAAAATAAAGTTTATTGGCTGATGTGATGTGAACTACTCCGAAATGTCCCCTCTTCTCTGGCGTAGCAGTGGGTGCAGGGGCAAGTAGAGCTCAATCCATGTGACATTTTTCCCTTCTGTGCTTAAGCAAAAATAGTTGCTCATAAATATAACCAAACTGGGAGAAAATGTCCTGTGGCAAACTGGAAGATCATTACAGGTCCTGTGCTGGAAATGTTTGGGTTAGGTTTCCATTAGAACACAATCTGTATTTTGTGAGGTTGGCTACAGGCAGCGTGTTCTCTACCGAACCCTCTGGCTCCTTGCGGAGGTGCCAGCCTGTTGAAGGCTGTACCGCTATGTGCTAATATCTTCTCCCAGAGAGGTCTGACGGGTGGTTCATTAGCTTAAGCACTAATCCGCACTGCCTCGTACTTATTTGTATGGAGACCTGCTCTGCAAGAAAGTTGCTTTCCACAGTCTGTCTTTGGAACAGTTAATTCACCTGCTCAGGGCCTGGCCTGGTCCACTTCTGCAGGGAACTGCTCTCTTCATTGCAAGATAAGACATGGATGGCTTAATGCCTCCAGTAAGCTGGCCTTCTTTGTTCAAGTCTTCCTCCAAGAGCTTAGAAAGTCAATTGCCTTTCTGTTTTCAGTGCCAGTTCAGACAAGGAGCAGGCACACAGTTATTTGAATATTTTATCCTCAAAAAAGTAAGACTGAAGATATAACCCTCAGCCTAGCATCCCTCCCTTTACCCCTCCAGCCTGTTAGCATACAGTGGGTGGAAAGTCTTCTGCAGTCTTTTGTTGAGCTCACGCTCACTGGTGTCTGTGCAGTTGTCTGTTATCAACCCAGCCTGTTGGCATTTGCTTTCAGCAAGGTCAAATCTTGAAGAACAGATTTAGACTGGACATTAGGAATAGGTTCTTTACTCTGAGGGTGGTGGAACACTGGAACAGGTCGCCCAGAATGGTGGTTGAGGCCCCTTCCCTGGAGATATTCAAGGGGAGGCTTGACAAGGGCCTGGGCAACCTGGTCTAATTGGGGCTGTCCCTGCTGACTGCGGGGAGGTTGGACTAGGTGACCTTTGGAGATCCCTTCCAGCCTGGACCATTCTATGAGTCTATGATTCTATGAAATCTTCATTCGGCTCTGCTGGTATGTCAGCTGCAGAGCAAGAACTTAGCAGAGAGGTAACTTCTATTTCCTTTGCAGCTCCCTGAAAGCTGAAATGTTTATAGATGATAGATGGGCTGTGTGATTTTTAAGGTACATGGGTTGTCATTGACATGGACATGGATTGTCAATCCATGACAAAACCACCTTTCCAAGACTTCTTAACCCTCCAGTTTCACATCACTCCAAGAAATTATCTCCATATCTCTAAAACTTTTGTCTTAGAACTTAGAGCATGTACCTTAGCTCATGGTGGCACAGTTCATGTGCCTAACAGCACCACACCTGATTTATACCAACTATAAAGTGAGTAAGTAGTGTCTTACCCTCCAAGCTCAGAAATGCTGCCCGCCCATCAATGTTGCTTAAAGAAACGCCTCTTACACACTGGCAGGGAAGTCATTAACACTTATTTTGAAAAGAGGCCTCTTCTGCAGCTATGGACAACCCCATGAGAGAGGGTTATCTGTTTTTCAGAAGTACCCTGAGGTCTAGCAGATAAGGTACCTGACAGAAGAAGGCATGAAGGAGGGCGAATGCTATGGAGCTGCTATTTCTCCCAGGGGCTGGGAGGTGGAGGGGTTAAGACCTGATAAGGGATCTCTCCTCTTGGAGAACATCAGATTAAATCTGACCTACAAGCAGAAGGTGCTCCTACCTAATTGCTTGTACAAAGGGAAATTGGTCCCCAGATGGTCCCTTCCCCACTGATTTTTTTGTTAACTTGCAGCCTTCTTTTCTGGTAAGGGAAGTAAAAACCTGAGCAAAAAGTGAGAAAGCTTTAAATTTGGAAGCATTATTTTATGAGCAAATCCTGTGAAAATTTAACCAGGGGATTAATCTATAGAAAAATAGCATGATTAATAACAGCAGGCTTTTTTTTTGATAATAAAAGCAAAGGGATGTGGGGCATGGGAACACAGAAGCAGTTAGTAATGGAAAACAAGGGAAGTATTAACAGCACACTTTTAACAGTGAAGCCAATGAGCCAGTGGGATAACTGGCCAAGGGATGCAGTAAATCCAATATAATTTGGCACTTTTACACCAAGCCTGGCTGTCTTTCTAAAGGACGTGCAGTACCTTAGTCATGGCTTACAAGTTTAAATGCCAGAGCTGCTGGATGTTTTCTAGGTGAGGGATGGAGCGTCCTGTTGGCCTCGGCATTGATTCATCTGTTTAGGGTTGGTGTCGGTGACTCTTAGAACTGGGTGAGGTGAAAGTGCCACGTCCAGCCATCCAGGACTCACGCCATATCCATTCAAGGGGATGCTTAGGCTGGCTCTGCTGAAAAGAATTACCTACCTCTCTTGAATAAAGCAGTGTTTTTTTCAGCTGCAATCATCTCATCGTTTACAAGCAAAACTTTCATAGACTTTTTCTAGTTTTTATTATTTTCCCATGGAAAGTAATACTTTATGAAGAAAAAAATCAAAGCAAGCCTCAATTTTTGTTCTAAAAAAAAAAAGCTTTAATAGGCTTTTCTCTCTCCCTAAGCCTTGGTCGTTATTCTTCCTTTAATTTAGGCAAGCCTTATATCAGTTGACATTATACTTGTACTTACTTGAATTGAGGTAAACAGATTAATCCTGCTTAAAGCTGAACTAAGAATATCTACACAGTTTAATGAAATGGATTAAAATTTTACCTCATATTAAACATTAACAGCTTTTCTTGTTCAGACAAGCCTTGGGAGGCTGGAGCAATGTTTTTCATTTGCCTTCAACATCACTAAAATTTCTTTGAAAATAAGTAAATTATGCACTTGTGCAGGAAGTAGATCCCTTTGAAATCTCAAAGGTCCCTTCCAACCACTAAGATTCTGTGATTCTGTGATTCTGTGAAATGATGGTGCTCATGGGAGATCTGGCTCCCTTCCTCCTTTGGATAAAATGATGGATTTTTAAAATTTTTTATATTCTACTTTATTTCTTTATTGTTTTACTATTTTATTTTATTTGATAGATTTTATTTTATTTCTGATTTCCTTACTAAAAGAGCACAGATCTTCCTGTTCCGTTCATGATGTTTCTTCAGGGGAAAGACCAGACCAGAATGAATTAAACGCTCCTTCATTTAATTTATATCTCAAGCTGACCTCAGCTAGCACACACTCACACCACACACCTGGAAATGGAGATGTCAAAGTGCAGCTGGAAAGCCAAGCTTTTCATACCAGTTCCTGTACAAAACCAAGTGATGGCTTTGTTTCATTTTATTCATTTTTCAAATGGGAAAGTGAAGTCACATTATTTCAAGTTTGGGTACAATTTTCTTCACTTCAAAGACTTCAGGAGCAGGCTGAACTCCCTTCAATTCCCATGTCTCCCATCCGTAGATGTGTGTGTATACATATTTTGGTGTTTTCGTGGTTCTTTCTTTCAACTTTCTGCTGACACGTGGAAACACTAAAAGGTGTTTTTCTTAAATAATAGCCCATTGTTCCTGCTGGTTATGAACCCTTCGCATAACGCGAGATCAAACCCTGTAGAGTTCATGCCTTTAAACCCCGCAGATGCTGATGCCTTTGCCACCAACAGTGAATTAGCTGGCAGCCTCGCTCCTCACGTGTCCTGAAACACAGCACTGAGAATCACCTGATGAGAGATAAAATAAAAAGCCAAGATGGTTATTTTCTGGGTTAAAGACAAGAATTAAGTGCTACACAAGGCTGCGCCACTATATATTAAAAGCAGCGTTGCCTGCGAGCTACCGCCGCGGTGGCTGTCGGCGGCTCAGGAGGAGGACAGGAACTCGCAGAACAAGACTTTCTAAGGAAACACGGTGACTTCGCTCCCTTCTAGCTACAGATAGGCCTGGGTGCGGATTCATCACAACCAGTCTGACTACTCTCCGAACATATACATAGGTGTAGTCTGTGCCCCGAGGAAATCGTAACTCAAGACAAGCCAACGCAGGCACTCCCGCGCCAGCTGGTGCCAGTGGGGGTGGCGTGCAAAGGTGATAATTGAAAGTTGTTGGGTTATGGCATTTATTTGTGTGTTGTTTTCCCTCCGCTGAGTCAATAGGAGGTTGTTTTCTACCTCCTGCTTCCTGTCGGGAAGGTGACAGCTTCTGTTCAAGCGTGATGTAGGTTGGTAAGACAAGCAGTTGGCCATCGTGATGTAGCTTGGTAAGACAAGCAGTTGGCCATGGAGGGTTGTGCCAGGACCATCATCCAGCACCCAGGGGAGGGGGGTAGAAAAGTCTGGAGGAGATGGGCAGAGGCCCCATGTCTGTGGGCAGTCCATGGACAGTGTTTACAGAAGCCAGGAGGCAAATGATTCACTTCATTCATAAAATCTGAACCTCTGATCTGGTCTCTAGAGGTAAAGATAAACACAAGGTAGGAATTGCTTGCCTTTTGGGAGGAGAGCTGTGGATGAAGGCAAGAGGGTATGTCAAGAGAATGGGGAGATGGAGAGGGGGAGGAATGCAGCTGAATGGTGCTGTACCCCAGCCATGGACGTGGGCTTGACATCAGCCCTCCACTGCTGCAGGACCTCAGCCTGAGACGTCCTCTGGCTCCAGGGCAGAATGTTACTTTTATCTTTACAAACAGCTGGATGAAAACTTTGGACACTCAAAACAAGGCAGGCAGGCAGGGAGCATGAGAAAAACAGGTCTCTGCTTGCGGGCTGAATCTCCTCCCTCCCCCTCCCTTGATTGAGAACTTCATATCTGAAAATCATTGAGCAGAAGTACAACAGCTTCAGCCTCTGAAGGCTGCCAGGCATTCTTGCTGAGTGAAGCTGTTTAGGTACACCGAAACACAGCCGAACCTGGAGCTTGCGTAAACCTTCCTTACCCTGGAACAAAAGACCTGCTCCCATGGCAGTCAGGTGCACGCACCAATCCCTGCCTTTGAAAACACGTTGAACCGGTCTCTGTGCAAAAAAAGACAGGTTTGACCAGGTTCTGCCCCTTGTGCAGAAAGGATCTGCCAGCCAGGCCCCAGCATCAAAGGCAGGTGCTGCACTAGGGGCTCCACAGCCTCTGATTAGCATCGAGAGGAGCAGAGCACAGATTTTGCAGCACTAAAGGCCACAACCAGCATCCAGCCCCAGGCTCCAGCAACGCTCCTTGTTTGCATGAACACATCTGAGTTTCTTCATCTGCTTCCCTTACTGGGAAAGCTGCTGAGAACCCCAGAGTCTCCTGGCTGCCCAGCATCCCTATTGATGGGCCCTTGAGTAATTGACCATCACAGCAGTGCAAGGTGCCAGCTCAAGCTGCACATCCAGACACTACTGCTTGCAGAATCGGTGGCCTCGGGATCCAAGCTCTCGTATGGGTTTGGGTTTTGTTTTTTTTTTTCCATTTCACCCATTTCTCTCTCACTTCCTTCCTGCCCGCCCCACAGGAAGCGATGGCAATAGATATGCCCTGTCAGCGAGATCATGGCTTGCGGTACCTACACCCCTGCTCCTTTGGCTTTCACTTTTCTGCGAAAGAGGTTTCATTAAAAGGCTCATTTAATATCAGTGCTCATTCCTCCTGTGGCATCTAAATATTTGATCCATGCTTTGCCTACCTAGAAAGGTCTCTGCGGATCATGCCACCACGGATCACCTTCTCCCATCCACGCCTCCAGCAATTATCACTCCCCTTTAACTTACTACCCAAGGAGCTGGCAGGGGGAAGCCCTGGAAAAGCTGCACCCCTGTGGGCACAGGCTGCTGTGTGAAACCCCTCGCGGGCATGGATGGGACCGGACAACACCAGGAAAGTGGACGGGAAGCGGAGGAGGAAACGTTGGGGCTAGAACCATCACTCAGCCAGAAATAGGACTTGGCACTGCAGATGCTCAGCCCCGCACTGTAACAGTCAAGCCTGTCACCTTCCACAAATTTCTCCATGGCCTTTTCTCCTTCTCCCTGACCTGACCCACACATCCTGAGTGAGGTCCCACGACTTGCCGGCCCCACAGCCACCAGCTCAGCCCCGGCTCCTATCGCCTTCTGTGTCGTTTCCCCTCTTGACACTTCTCCAAGCCCTCTTCTTTTACTCAGACATCTGTATTCCTGTTTTCTTCCAACTCGACGGGGGTTAAGAATGCAAAGCAGACACTTTTCTCAGCACTGGGCTTGCTGCACCCGAGCCAGCCCCACACGCAAAAGGGGTCCCCAGGCAGAGACACTGAGTTTCCTTTTCCCACCTGGGTTACTAAGACCCAGCCACCATATTTATGGAGATCAACTGAGGATTACAAGCCTGTCCTCACAGCCATCACCCTGAAGCTGAAGTCTCACCTTGACAACACAACTCAACCCACCAAACACTTTCAAATCACACGTGGCGCCGTGAAAACTCCCTTCACCTTTAGGACAGGTGCGGGTGTACCAAGTTTTTCCACGCGTAATAAAATATTACTGCTAATTAGGATAATAATAGCAAGTGCTAGCTGAGTTCTGCCTGCTTAATTTCCACCTGCTGTTTGTTTGCAGTTTGATGTGGTATTCGCTTCCTTGCATTCCTTTGCATTCTTGCAAATTATTTCTGTGCCACGTTATCTTGCCGATGCGGTTCTGGTTCACCCAAGGAGTGGCTGAAACACAGCTCTGACCGTGTGTCACCGCCAAGACGTTCTGTTTCTTCTGTAGGAGGAGGGAAAGAAAAAAAAACAGGGATGCCCTCAATAAAAAGGGATCTGCTCAAAGACTGGGCATAGCCAAGAACCGCTCAAGGCAAAGCCACCAGTGTTCCCATCACAGCCTCCCCAGCCAGGAGCTGGTGGGACCTTCTTGCACGCCCATCAGAAGTGGCATCAGGTCCCTTTTTGTCCAGATGACTTCACCTAGCATCACATCCCAAAGGGTCACTCCACAAGCATCCCACTGGGCAAGGGCCCTATTTCTCCATCAGGAGAAGGTCAAACCAAAGGCAGAACGCAACTCACACCGGGATGTTTAGTTGTGTTATGAGCTTTTATTTAAAAAGCACATTTATACAGCAATAATTTCGCAGATACAAACTTCAATTTTGTATTCTACAAAAGTCTTTGAATATTTTTCTCTTTACAAAATGGAACATTACAAAAATACAGACAATTTAATATGATTTTTTTTATACAAATGTCTCTAATTGTAGTTATTTTCATTAAAATATTACTACCACAGAACTACAATATTTTAGTCGACTATAAAAAAAATTAATTCAATGCTTTTTTAAGCAGCAAAATGTAAATAACACAGGTCAGGACACAGTTTATAGTCATAGTGGATATATCTAAAATTGTTTCAGAAATAATATTTTACATAGTTAATTTTTAAGGTTTTATACATTATTTATATAATATTTATATATAAAAAAAACCATCATAGATTGCTATAGTTGAAATGATAGGACGGATTCTGTAAGAAGGATGTGCAAATGGCTGTTCTTTGTGGGATCCCTTTGCAAACGCGCTCTGTGAAAGGGCTGCAACCCAAGAACCTGTGGTTTCCGGGCAAAACAAAATATTAATAATAATCATCACACTCGATATAGGCACGACTGATTTATCACCGGTGTCACCGAGCAGAGGACAGGACCTGGTTCCTGTTGTGGCATGCACCGGGGTGCCTAAGGAGGGAGGAGGAGGAGGAGGAAGAGGAGGATGGGGATGCACAAACTGACTGACACCCAGGCTGGGGACGTGCCGCCCAGCAGCCCGTCCCAAAACTGCAGGATAAAAGTTTCCCCGGGACTCAGCCCCGAGGTCGTAGTGCGAACGCGTCTTCGGCAGAGCCGCCGCTACCCACTTGTGAACGGCCAGCTCCCGGTGGGCACACAGAAAATCTGCTTTCTGCCATTTATTTTTGGGCAAGGGGGGAGAGGGGAATGGCTGGGGATGTTCTTTCCATGAAGGGCCACTTGTGGGGGCCACGCAGGCCCCAGAGGGGGCTCAGGCAAGACGAACCTTTGCCAGGGGAGAGAGAAGAGAGGAAGAAACGTGGCTTCTCTGCGTGGAGGATGGAGTTATTCCCAGCCTCCCTGCGCGTCTCAGGACTGCTCATTAAAGGCATGTGTAGTGTGATCAGAGACCCTTCAGAGATCTTTGACTGGGCAAGCTTCTTCTAAACTAAGTCACAGTATGGAATAGCGGAGGCAAAAAAATAAACTAGTAACAAAAAGAGAAAAAAAAAAAATAATAAAAGCAACTCTTACAAACCAATCCCAGATCTTGACTCAGTGCTGTTTCTCATATATAGTGCTATACAATTTATTGTGAGTTGTTTGGTTTGCTTTTTTTTTTTTTTCTCCTCGCAGGCATTGGAAATCTTCATAGTAAAAAAAACAATAAAAAAGAAACACCTAAGATGGCCAGCTTTCCAAAAATCCCTTAGTGTTCATTAGGCTATGAACAATTTGGCGTTCACTACAACATGAACACTCAAACCAATTGCACATCCAGAACTCCGGCACCTCTCTTTGTTTGTTCGGCTTTTGTATTTCGTTTGTTTGTTTGTTTTTCCTTTCTCATTGTCGCTTTTGACTTAGTTGACCACCACCCCTTTCATCCAAATGTCGCAACTTGAAAAGACCACAGAGTAAGACTTTACTGGTCGGGCAAGAAAGTCTCTCCCTACATTCTACTGTCTGATGAGATTTGAGAGCAGCAGGTAGTTGCTGTCAGCAGTCATTTTTTTNTAAAAAAAAAAAAAAAAAGTTAAAATAAAATACAACACCCATCCAATCTCTCAAAGGTCTACACCATGTTGTGATGGTTATTCCGCTCGATGATGTCCACAGGTGAAAGGATCTCCTTCCGGATGGGTGGTGGAGGCAGGCAAGTCTTTGTCTTGGGTTTGAAGAGATCCGAGACATAAAACACCTGCAGAAATAAGCAGAAAAGATAAACTTAGCTACACTGGGTGTTGCTTTGTTAAAAAGTTTGGTTTACAGGATATATACATGTATTTAAGCTGCAAAAATAGCACTTCTGGTGCTACTGAATATCTGTCCATAACACTGATAATCGTGTAAACCCAAGCGCCTGCTCCCACCTTTCTGTAGAAGATGGAAAAAGGCTCAGACTTCACAAAACACAGCGTAAAAACACAGCAGAACAATTTCATTTCTCACTGCGTAATCGCCGAGTGCAACACTCAAACCTCCCCTGATCGGGTTGAAAAGCCAGGAAACAGATACATGGCCCACACTCCAATGACATAATAAAGGTCTCCGAAGGGCTGGCCTGACTCATGGTGAGTGGTTTTAGGGACGGAGTTGGCATGAAACAATTCATTCAGCCAGACACCAAGTAGGCAATTAAAAGCTTTCAAATCCAAACTGCTTTAAAAGTTATCAGCGATGAGTCAACAGTGAGTGATGCTCTCTCCTCTTGCCCCAGCAAGGCACTGGTACAGAGCCGGCCAGGGTCTGGTCCTGAAACCAAAGTCTAAGGAGAGGAGGAGCCATTCCCGACTACTTCTTCCGAAATATCCCGTGATGTAACCCCTCTCCCGGATGTGAAAAAGCCAGTGCTTGGCAATTTCGTGAGGTAGAAACACAATAAGAAACAAAGTGCTGGGAGGAAACTTCCACATCCTCCCTTGGCAGCCACTGCACAAAGCTTATCGCTCCTCCAGGGCCGGGGCACTTTCTCCCTTGCCAAACCTCAGCCTCACGCCAGAAGGGAAAAGAGCCAGACAGCACGGATCCTCCGGCCGGGGCAAAAAGTGGTGAGGGTTCATCATTTTGTCAGCTGGCCCCAAAGCCCCAGGCTTCAGTCCTGCTGCTAACTGTCCCTGCCGGCCCAAAATTTGCTAGCTCATCTCAGACATCCTTAAGCACCAATAATGTGGAGCAAGCTGTGGGTTTGCTTAGCTGGAGCCCCAGGAGGAGCAGCATGTGGCTGTAGGAATTAGCAGCACATTTGAGTTTCCTCCCACAATACTTTTAATACATTTAAGCAACAAGATAAATCAGGAGGAAAAGGTCCAAGGTGCTCAAAGGAATAATATTAGGTTAGTACATCCAGGATGGGTAATTCAGGGAGGGAGCAAAGGTTTTCCCCATCTGCACCTCCCCATTTTCTAGTGACCCAGAGCCCTACGCAGCAGGTCTAGTTGTCCTTGCAAACAACTTTTGCAAAACCCTACCAGCACCGGAAGATAAAGAGCTGAGCAGACAGTGAACCTGCTGTAAGCAGCACTTTACTCCTACAATTACAACAGGGGATGCAGGAAGCTGAGCTGTTGTTGCTTGGTTTTTATTGCTTCGTGGAAAAGCAGGGAAGGAGCTGACACACAACCCAGCTCTGTTTTTTCCAGTGTGTGTGTTGCTGTCTGGCTGCCTCGTTGTGTAACGAGGCTGATAAAGTTGTTTACAGGGAACCCAAGTGGCAGCGTTTGGTTAAATAACAGGATCCAGCTGAACCCACCGAGGATCACAAGCTGGAGTATGGCCTCTTGCTGCAGTGTGGTGGTGTAAAGGCACACTGAACTGCTTTGGCACTGGTTTTCTTTTGGGTCATTAATAACTGTAAAACCCCCCACTGGTCTGGCTCAGTGCATTTCTGATGCCATCTCCCTCACTTGCCTACCTTGGAGAGCTGGATCCAATCAAAAAGATGTTCAATTTCTGCACCAAGATAGCCATGACAAATCAATTTATGGGAGGGGATTGCTGAGTGCAAGAAGCATATGGGGATTACACCGAGTCTGGTCTCTTGTTTTGGACAAGAGTGAATTATGATGGAGTGTCATCCTGGGTATTTTAGCTTTCACTGTGCTGCTCGCTGCTTTTCAGGGTTTAATTCAGAGACTGGGTAAGAGGTTTCATTCCTCTTTAAACTGTATTTCACTTTAACATGGCTGGAGGTTACATAAACACTTATAGGAATCATGAAACGTGATCTTTGGGGGTTAAAACTGTGTTAAACCCTTCTAATGCTTGAACTGTTTAACACAAAAAAGGGCTAATAAACGTGCAAAGTTTTTCACTTGGATTAGCTCCATTTCCTGTAGAAGGTGCTCTCCACCCATAAAGAAAACCTGACAGCAGAAGACCGAGCACATATTATACAAAGTAAGCCAATATCTCATACTGCCACTCAACAATTCCTATTCCTTTTCAGTATATTGAAGAAACCCTTAATCACAGAGAGGTCAAAACAATTCATCGGGGCTAACCAGAGCAACACCAGGAGCACGTCCTTCCTTTTTCTCTCTCCCTCAGATGAGGCATAAGCTACACAACACATATCAGGCTGCCTACTACTACGCACATAAAAACTATTTCCATCTAAGAAATCCTCATCATATTTCACCCTGGATCCCAGTCTGAATGTTTCATCAGCTGGAAGCGCTTGACACTAATGTCTTCTGCTTGTTATTTCAGGCACTGAAGGACAAACGTGTCTGCTGCAGCACCACCTGGATTTAAACTCTGGCAGCCCTCAGAGGCAAAACCCCACAACTGCTTTCTACTGAAAATTACAGCCTGATAACTATGGTATTTTAACAGGCCCTAACTATCGTCAGAGTGGGCTCTTGAAGGCTTTGCTGGGGGAAGGGGTGTCTGGGAGCACCCAGGGTGGGTTGGAGATGGTGAGTCTCAAGGTCCTTCCTTCTGCTTCAGAGCATCCCATGCACAAGAGCTGGATCCCAGACATAGGACATATCAGTAACTGATTTGATATACCCATAATTTTAGCAAAAATCTGCTAAACTACATTTAATGCAAACTCCAGGGAGTCTCGGTGTGACTCTTCCCTTTGTCTCTCACTGCCACCTGCCAAAGGGAAGGAAAGTCTGCCAGCTCCTCCTGAGGAATGGCTCACACCAGCAAAGCCAGGTTTGTGAGAACCAAAACATATCACTGATTATTTGCAAGCTGCTGAAAAACAGGACCAGGATCAGGTTTTAACCCTGCCCGAGTCCTAAGATGCTGCCCGAGATATCCCCAGACCCCAAGCAATGCCTGCAAAGGATTTGGAGACACAGTTTTGGAGTCCCCTCCACAAGGCAGCTGGGAAGAGCAGCACAGGTCGCCCTGGGCTTGCAGGCAAACCCGAGGCTGCTGGTGGAATTCCAGGCAGCTGCTTCCTAAATCGGTCTACCTCGACACAGGAAAACCAGCCCAGCACCACCGCAGCCTCCCCTTCCCAGTACAGCTTCCAGCTGCCGGAGGGACAGGAGGGGACAGCCAGCCCTGCCTGCTCGTCCCGGCCAGAAAACATCCAGACTCCCATCCCAAGCATCCGGAGAGCTATTGTCTTTCTGAAACCACTGCTGGGATCCAGGGATGGATTGCTTGGTCCCTGCTCCCCCTGTATATTGCTGTTATCCCATCTCTCAAGCAGAAAGGCATTTGGAGGGATAAATACCCCCTTGTAAAACTGCCTGGAGATGTGCAATTGGTGTCCCGGTAGAAATCCATGCACTTGGGTTGAGACAAGCTCCTCCATTGCCCCCTACATCACCCAGGACCTTTTCTCCCAAGGCTGCCAGCACCGCCATCATGGTGCTAATAGCTGACTGCTGGGATAGGAAAAGATTTCCAGGATTTGGAGAAAAAACCCTAAAACTATTGGAATGAAGGACACGGGACCTGTAACAGAACCTGATTCTTCTCTGGTTTCCCTCTCTAAATCTGCTGGCCCCGCATGGGACATTGGCATCAGGAAATGGCAAAACTCAACAGCTACTGCTCAGAGAGTTAATAATACTTCATGAAAGCTTCCCGACAATGACATTTTTATTCTAGCTTTGGAATATTGTAAATGAGTGGAAAACATATAAATAGCCTATTTTCTCTCCTTGCAAAATATAACATTAGCATATTTAACTCCTTGCCTCTGGGGCTGCTTTACTTTTAGATCAGTCCACACAACAAAACAAAACAAAACAAAAAAAAAGAACCAACCCAAAAAAACAACCTAAGAAAGTGGTAAGCTGTTAAAAAAAAAAAATCAAAAAAAAAAAAAAAATCTTTGTTCCAGGAGTTTATACAGACGCTGGAACGACTGTAACCCCCAGCCTTTTTGTTTCCATACACAGCAGCCACCTAACCCAGTGCCCCCCATCCTGCCTACTTTAAACATTGCACATGTGTCACTTTGAATTAGAGGGCTGTGCGATCATGTCACTCTTTGGAAAGCAAATTGCATGAGAACAAGCTCAGCAGCCTCAGACAAGTGGGCACAGCTTTTGTTCGCTGTTTTCTCATGAGCCCTTTCGCTACGTTAAAAACCCACCAGCAAATGAGGCGCCCAGCCTCCCCTCACTGGGCAGACACCAGCTCCCGCTCCCAGGCATCGAATTTTGTGTGGGTTGTGCAGGGAAAAGCTGTAATCCCATCTACACCAGTCTCCCCCCATTTGGGTCCTGGCGGAAAGCCTTGCAAACAAGCCAGTGCTCATCACTGAGAGAGGCTGGAGAAGGGACACAAAGATGATCAGAGGGTTGGAGCACCTCTGCTGTGAGGACAGGCTGAGAGAGTTGGGGGTGTTCAGCCTGGAGAAGAGAAAGCTCAGACGAGACCTTATAATAGCCTTCCAGTAGCTAAAGAGGGCCTACAAGAAAGATGGTTTGGGACTCTTTTACAAGGGCATATAGCGATAGAATGAAGGATAATGGCTTCAAACGGGAAGAGGGAAGATTGAAATTAAATACCAGAAAGAAATTCTCTGCTGTGAGGGTGGTGAAACACTGGAACAGGTTGCCCAGAGAAGCTGTGGATGCCCCATCCCTGAAGGTGTTCAAGGCCAGGCTGGATGGGGTTTTGAGCAACCTGGTGTGGTGGGAGGTGTCTCTGCCTATGGCAGGGGGGTTGGAACTCAATGATCTTGAAGGTCCCTTCCAACCCAAACCACTCTATGATTTTAAGGAAGAGAGAGATACTCTCCCTTGTCTGAACACCTTTGGAGTGTCTCAAGCTGCCCAAGCAAAGGGGCCTTTTGCCCAGGAGCTGCCTGAACCTCAAGGCTGAGGGGGTAAAAACACTAAATTTTATACTTCTTGCGGAATATTCTGTTTGTTTGGTGGGGGACAAAAAGAATTGCTTCACCCCTCCAGCACAGCAGGGCTGTTGATCACAAGGAGGGGATAGGGTGCCCAATGATGCACTCTTGGACAGTGGTCCATCTGCAAACAATAATTGCCTTTGCTGTCACACAAAGGTGACACTGGACTGAGCCAGTGTCCACATTGCCTTCTGCCACGTCCCCAGCTGTAATGAGGGTGTTACGTGAGCTCGCAGCAGCATGGGTGCCCACTATTCCCCCAGGGCAATCCCCACTGCCCATCCTTGCCCTGTTTGCCATACTCACCACGCAGTAAGCCACCAGGGCTCCCTGTGCAAAGCCAGCCAGGACGTCGGTGGGGTGATGCTTGTGATCCGACACACGGGACAGGCCGGTGTAAAACGCCATCATGATGAGGGTGAACTGGAGGAGGGGGCGGAGCAGGCGGGCTCCCTTCCACGTGAATCTGGCCTGCAGATAAAACTGTGGGGAAGAGAGGAAAAAAATAATATAAGAAGGTTGCATTAATTTGAGGGTATGAAAGGAGAAGCTGTGCCCAAAATGTGCACATACAGCAGCAACCACTCTGTGGGGTTGGCCAAGGGTCATCTGCAAGGATGGGTAAGTTGTCAAAGAGGAAGGATGCCCTTTGCAAAATTATGGCTTCCATCCTGAAGAGGGGAATGGAGCTGGAGGAATTTTTAACCTGCAGAGGTAGATGGGTACACAGCCCTTCCTTGGTGAGCCAGGGTCAAGAGTTTGAGACCTCCTGAACCTACTACTCACCCTCCACCCCCACTTCAGCCTCAGGTCCATCAACGTTAAACACAAGAAGAAAATTCCTCCCACCGCTGTTTAGTGCGTAACAGAAGCATGGTCCCAGATATGGGGCACACAGGACTCATAGCATCTCTCAAAACCCAAGAATCAACACATGCCGCAACTTTGGAGCCAACCCCGAGGATTTCCAGACACAGCCGCAAAATGCAATTTTGTGGATGCAAAATGCAATCCTCTAACGTTGCCACCACACTTCCCAGCCCAAGCCCCAGGGTTTGCAGGAGCAGAGAGAGAAGCCACCGCACCGCATGGGATGGGAAGTCAACTCCTAACCAGAAAGGGAAAAGCAAGGTCCCAGCTCAACCCGGAAAGACGAAGCTGACGTGACGTCAAATGGAGATTGTCCCCTCCTCTTGACTATCTCAGGCCTGTTTCCGTTTCGGCCAGTGGGCACTGCCGGTTCCTGTGGGAACCGAGAAGCCGGGCGGGAAAAGAGGACAGGAAAACAGCAACCCGCTGCCCACGGATGAGCGGGGCCGGGTGCAGTGCAGGGAGGAAGGCTGTGGGAAGGGAGGGACACAGCAGTAACCTCAGAGCTCAGGGAGAAGAGAGGCCCTCAATGGCTAGAAGAACAAAAAAAGTGCCTGGAAAATGCTGTTCAGCACCTGTAGCTGGGACCCTGTGGCCTTGGCTGCCACAGGTATTTTTCTGCCTGTTCCTAATCGAAGAGCTAGAAGTCAGACTCCGCGTGCTTCATGGGACTCTGCAACTTCAGAGGGCTGGAAAGGGGTTTAATACCCATTTACGATCCCTTTTACACACCCAGAGCAGTTTACACTGCCTCGATATAAAAGGGAATGAAGCTCTTGCTGGGTTCCCTGAAACCACAAATAACTTAATCACACCATTTACCTATAAAAGCAGAATTAATTGGAAAGCTGATAAGGGGGAAACATCTTTTTAGCCAATTCAGTATGTTTGGCTGTTGCATAAACACGACATTTACCTCTTTTTGGAAAGAGCACACACTGGGCTTTTTAGAGGAAATGAAACATCATGCCATTTGAATGGAGCAGATGCTCCAAATTACCCAAATTGTTAGCCAATTAACATGGGAAGAGAGCAGTACCAAAACAGCTCGGTGCTGGCTATGTTCTGGAGAACATATCTCCAAACTAGCCCGAGGGTGGGAAGGGAGCCACGTCACCACAGCGCTCACCACCCACCATGCAAACTCCTGCATGCGATGCTATGGGATGAGGTACAACTCTCTAGATCCTTCCACCAATTTTCTTACTCGCAAGATGATGGACATTATCCTCACAACGTAGAGAACCAGCCCAGTGGTCCATTTGCTGGGCTATCCTAGTATAGCAAATGGACCACTGGGCTGGCTCTCTAGTTTGTGAGGATAATGTCCATCATCTTGGGAGTAAGAAAATTTAACTATTAACATATTGAAATTGAGAGGCATGTCCAGAAAGACCTTAAAAAAAACCCCCAAACAAACCACAAAACAACCCCCAAAAAACCAACCACAAAACAATCCAAAACCAAACCAAGAAAAACCCAACAAACCCCCACCACCAATGAGGAGGTATTTACCCTCCAGGTAAAATGTAGCCATCACTAAGCTGGAACGCTGAAGCTGTAAAATAGCACAACCCTGTCCCTGCGCAGTCACTTGCAGTGATTTGACAGCAGGCACTTCATCCTGCAAGCAAACATCTATGTGGTTCAATAGCAGGGAACTGCATTTTTAGTTTGCAATGCTTAGGCTGGCTGAATTTTCATTGCCATAGTATTCGTGCACCCAGTGATCTGCCACTGAGAATAAGCTCTGTAGGCAGGATACTCCTGGGAATTATTCAGGGAAGATGGAGCCAGAGCTGAGGGTATCTTTAAACACAACTTCTCAGTGTAGAGACAGTGTCCCTTGAAAAAAATGCGTTTGTGGAGAGTAATGCTTTTAAGTAAAAAAAAAAAAAACTAAACTAAAATAAAATTTAGANGTTCAAGTTTGTGCCCATTTCCTCTTGTCCTGTCATTGGGCACCACTGTTATGAGCCTGGCCTCTTCCTCCTGACACCCACCCTTTAAGTATTTATAGGTGTTGATCAATTCCCCCCTCAGGTTTCTCTTCTCCAGACTTGAAAGACCTAAGTCCCTCAGTCTTTCCTCCTAAGAGAGATGCTCCAGGCCCCTCATCACCTTTGTTGTATTCTGTTGTACCCTCTCCGGTAGTTCCCTGTCCTTCTTGAACTGGGGAGCCCAGAACTGGACACAATTCTCCAGATTTGTCCTTTTTGCAGAGCCCCGACATCCCCTCAAATTATTCCATCCTGCAAGCTTGGTCTAAATAGGTCATCTACAGGAGAGGATGCAAAGTATCAATTAAAAATTAGCAATAAAAAGCTAACACTGAGTACGAACACACAAAGCAGACACCTCTGGGGCTGAAGCGATTGAAAAATAAACTTGTTTGCATACTGACCCATTCCTTCCAAAGCACAGCTGTGAACAGCGTGCTTCATCTATACACTTGAGCCCTGGAAAAGGTGTGCAAAGACAGAGTGGCACCTTACATGGTGTGCCGGGTGCCACCCAAGTCCCCAGCACTCCACTCACACCCATACCTGCATGTCTTGCAGGAGTAAACCCCACCTGAATAGAAGCATCTCAAGCACCGCACAGTCAGCGTGAGGATCTCCACTGAGCTCCTTTGACTGATGCAACAAAATCCTTGGAAAAGTTGTTCGTTAGTTCCCCATTTGCAAGTGGGATGCTCAGATTCCACAGTCTTGTTATGAGCGCGCAGTACATCAGAGACTGTGCTCAAACACCAGGGTGCTGAGATCCCATAAGTACTTTAAAAGGTGAGCCTCGGGGTCCTCCAGTTTGCCTCTGCCCTCAGTATGAAAGAAAAACCTAGTTAATAAGAGAAACTAAAAAAAGTGAAAGGAGAGCACGGGGGCTGAATTAGAATTTCCCTAAAGCTGGAATTAGTGCTACTGCTAACAAACAGAAAGTTCCTGGAAATTTATCTAAAAGCCTGCTTTAGAAGGTTTGGGTTTGCTTGG